>PVJC01036861.1:0-17521 GCA_004026665.1 Murina feae | reverse complement strand
CCCGCCCACAGGCACCGCTGGAGAGACGGACGGGCTCAGGGGCGGCGAGCTGTGCCCTGTGCCAGTAGGGACCGTCTCCCTGCAGAAGTTCGGGCACCAGTCAGTGGGGCAGATTGAACGCATGCGCTGCAGGCACAGGATCCGGGTGCTCCAGAGCCACGAGGGCACCACCAAGCAGAACGTGGTGAGTGAAGCCTCCTCCATCAGGGTGGGGGTGGGGGAGGAGTGGGGGGAGGGGGTGGGGGTGGGGAGACCAGGGGTCCCCTGTTGGCCTCCAGCAAGAACACCAGGCTTCTGCCCTGGCCCGTGGCTCGGTTGGAGCTGTCAGCCTATGAACTGAAAGGTGATGGGTTCAATTCCCAGTAAGGCACATATCAGGCTAAGGGTTCAATCCCTAGTTGGGGCGCTTAGAGGAGGCAACTGATCAGTCAGAACCATCACATTGGTGTTTCTCTCTCTCAAACTGATAACCGTGTTTTGGATGAGGATTAAAAAAGGGTCCAGCTTTTCCTGTTACCTTCATGGAGGCGGCATGGTGAGCGTCGGTGTGGGTTTAGTCAGACAGACGGGGAGCAGAGGGCCCCCTGGAACCGCAGTCCCCCAAGGAATGAGGACGGGGGCGCTGTGTGGGCCAGAGGTGGCGGCACACAGACCCCCCAGCCTGGCCTGCGTGCTCCTGGGCCACCTGCCCCGCCATCCGGCCAGGCCAGGGTTGAACTCCACAAGAAGGTCACCTTGGCCGGAGGCCGTGTGACTAGTCGCCTCCCACAGGGTCTATGTGTCTGGAAGGGGTGGGGGGAGGGGCCAGACCCCACTCACGCCTTTGCTGTCTGCTCTCCTGCAGCTCCGTGTGGTCAGCCCTGAAGTCTCCTTCCCCCTTGGCGACCTCGAGGAGCTCTATGACTTGTTCAAGGTGCAGGTCCGGGAAGGGGAGGGAGGGATAGGCCCGGCCACTGTGGTCAACCTGTCCGGATGGCAAGTGGGAGCTGACCTGGGACAGCAGAGGCTGTGGCCACCCTGCCTGCTGCCCACCTGCCCTGCCCCACCTGCCCCGCCCCTACCCTCGCTGCTGCTCTTCTACACCACGTTCCCGGTCCTGTCAGATGGAACCGGCCCACAGAGACCATCGCTTCCTTTATGTTTCCATTACTTATAATTCAGCTCACATGTTCCCACACATCGACACCTATTCCTATACTTATGTGGCTGGTATGCATGCCACATACTCTTAATATTTTTTAAATAACTTTATAGCCTATCGTATTTGTAATAATATGCTAAACCATGTTTCTAATATTTGGTTATTTGGGTAGATTCCCAGGTGTTGCTACTTATGCTGCAAAGAACATTTTTTGTTGTTAAATATGTTCTTTATTGATTTGAGAGAGAGAGGAGGGGAGAGGGAGAGAGAGAGAATCATTGATCGCTGCCTTCTGTACGCCCCCACCGGAGGTCGAGCCCGCACCCTGCACATGTAGTGGGGGCTCCGCACAGCATCCCCCACGAACATCACCTGTTTTCAAGTCTCACCGTTTCTCCTGCGGCAGGAAGAGAAAATACGAAATCAAAGGTGACTGGGTGTCCCAAGTCCTCTGACTTCGAGAAGGAGAAACGGACACGTGAACGCGGGAAGCGACCGTGCGGTTTAGCATATATAGTCGTTCGTCTATTCAGGGTCAACGCTTCTCAGTTTGAGAGAATACGTGACATCACAAATCTGGATTTGTGTTTGTAAAAGATTGCTCTAAATCTGCATTTCACTAAGTGCTAATCATGTCATTCATCTCTGAAGAGTTTTTAAAGGGGATAGAGCTATTTCTGTTTCCTGTTTTCCTATTTCCTGTGAATGATGTGACTGGTACTTAATGAAATTCATTGTCATGTTAGCCCTGTAAGTCTTTCACGTTTGTAAGACTAAATACCAATAGAAACTTAAAATGACTTTGAAAATGTCCCTCCGAAGGAAATGCCGATGGAATAGTGTCGTGTCGCGGTTCTGTGGCACAGCCTGGTGCCTCCTTTGCCCCCCCAGCCTTCCTGCCCAGCCCAGGTCAGCGTCGTGCTCCACAAGCTGCCCCTCAGCGTCCGTTCTCCCCTCGTCTGCCCTGAACGTCCTTGGCTTCCGGACGGACTTCTCACGTGTCAGTGCTTGATCTCGTCTGGTTGGATGTTGCGTACACTTCTTGTCTTTTGAGTCAGACTTTTATTTTGTTGAGGGAAAGGCCTTGAGGAGGTGGGTTCAGTAGCCCTTGCCCAGCATCAGGGACGGCACCTCCCTGAGCCTGGGAGGTGCAGGTGCGGCCATCGTGTCTGTTAAAGGAGTAGCTCTGATTGCCATCTTTACATACTATTTTCTATTGAAGACGAGCCGTGTGGTTGGGACTTAATGAAATCTATTTTTATTGTTCATTTGAAGCAACCTTTTAATCTCCTAAGGCAAGTCTGGTTCTTCCTTTCATTTTTATTGAGCTACTAGTGCCTGGTACACAGATTTGTGCACACTGAAAGGAAATTAATTAGAAGAAATATTTTAATATCGCTATTTGCCCTTTCTCTATAATAGAAGTGTCAACCAAATTCACGATTGATAATGACAGATCGAAACACACGTGTGCAATTGGCGCCAGCGTGAGCTTTATATGTATCACGCATGCGCAAGTCAACTTAGACTTTTATAGATACAGAATAAACTTGCTTATTAGACCAGCTTTCTGATATAGCTAAACTTTTCCCAGCCCAGTGAAGCACCCCAACTTCCCTTCCAGGTAATTGTCAGCAACACAGCAGTAAATATCAACACGAAGCAGATTATTATTGTAGGTCATGCTTGGAGAATGAAGGGTAAAATACTTAAATGCAGCAGTGTTTGACTCTATTCTGCACAGTGAGAAAACCTGAAGTCATGTTCAAGGTCCACCATTTCTTACTTCTTTTCAGTTGGGTCAAGTTTCTAAACTTTCTAAGTCTCCATCTTCTGGCTAATGAAAAGAAAATAGGATTCTACCGAGTCTCCTATCTACCTATCCCAGGACTTCTGTGAGGATCAAATGAGATGAGGCATGGGAAAACGCTTCACAGACATTTGGTTAAAGTGTGAAATGTTTGCACTTGCCTATAAAGCAAGTCGGGTTCCTGGGCTGAAGAAACTGCAAGGAGGCTAGTTGCTAGTGAGAGGAAGCCGGGTGTGCTACATGTCATTACCTGGCGCCCACAGTGGCTGTTTCTGGGCTGGGCTGGGCTGTGGGCGGTATTTTATGCCATGAGTCTTGGCAGCATGGCTGTGATTTGGTGGCTGTCACTCCAGGGTGGTGGCGGGGCCTGTGTGCCACTTGGAGGAAACCAAGTGTTGCTTTGTCGGCACCAGGGCTGGTGTGATGTTTCTTTGTAAATGGCCAAGTGGGTATCACAGCAGCTCCTGTGTTGAGCGTCTGCCCCCTGGTGGTCAGTGCACGTCATAGTGACGGTCGTATGGTCGGAGGGACACTTAGCATATTAGCCTTTTATATATATAGATGATTGATATGAACAAGCATATAACAGAATGACTCGACTCACACGCACTGGAAAGGGGTCACCACAGTAAGTTTAGTTAACACTTTCTCTTAGAAACACACACAAAAAAGAAGACAATATGTTTTCCCTTGTGATGAGAACTTTTAGGATCTATTCTCTTAGCAACTTTCAAATATACCACACACAGTGCTCTCCAGTCTCCAAGCGGTGTTACATCCCAGTGCTCACTTACAACCGAGAGTATGCCTTTGATCCCTCACCAGTTGCCCCACTACCCCCACTGCCCCCCACCAGTACCACAAACCTGACCTCTTTTTCTGTGACTTTGTGTTTTTGTTGTTCATTGTTGCTTTTGTTTTTCAGATTTCACATATGAGTGAGATCATATGGTGTTTGTCTTTCTCTGTATGACTTACTTCATTTGGCATCGTATCATCTAAGTCCATCTGTGCTGTAAAACAGGCTTTAAAATTCGGGTGTGTGGCATCCACCTCCTATCCTTTCGGTTAGAGAACTGCTTCGTGAGTCTTGTCTCCCCAGGTGAGGTGTGACCATGTGACGCACGCTTGGCGTCGAGCTCTCCTGGGAGCACCCAGGACCTGCTCCTCTTAACCATCAGCTATATCCATTCACTGTTCCTGGAATATTAGGCCCAAGAGAGCATTTAGTCTGTTAAATATCACTTTACTTGCCATTATGTTCTGGTTAACTTTTCAAAATTCAATAAGAAATTTAAAATAAAGGAAGTAAAACTATACCTGCTCTCACCATTGAAAAAATATAAAACTTTAAAGCAAAAAAAAAAAAAAAAAAAAGGATTTATCCTATCTGCACCTACAGTTCTGTTTTGTACAGGAAGTGCTCTTCACAACATGGCAAGTCTTTTCCTGATTTCACCCTTATGTTATCTCTCTGTGAACACACACACACACAGGCTTATCCCTTCTTCCACACAAAAACAAGATTATGTGCACATAATGGTCAGCATCTTTTTGTCATGAACATTTTTCTTTTATATATATACTAGAGGCCTGGTGCACAAAAATTTGTGCACTCGTGGGGGTCCCTAAACCCAGCCTGTGCCCTCTCGCAGTCTGGGACCCCTCGGGAGATGTCCACCTGCTGGCTTAGGCCTGCTCCCCAGGCGATCAGGCCTAAGCTAACAGTCAGACATCCTTCTGGCAGCCCAGGAGCCCTCAAAGGATGTCCACTTGCCAGCGTGGAGCAAACCTAAGCTGCAGTCAGACATCTTTAGTGCTGCTGAGGAGGCAGGAGAGGCTCCTACCACCACCGCTGTACTGGCAGCTGGCAGCCTGGCTTGTGGCTGAGCAGAGCTCCCTCTGTGGGAGTGCGCCAGGGACAGCTCCTGCATTGAGCGTCTGCCCCCTGGTGGTCAGTGTGTGCATAGTGACCAGTCATTCCCAGTTGTTCTGCTGTTAGGGTCAATTTGCATATTACCCTTTTATTACATAGGATGGAGGCCTGGTTCATGGGTGGGGGCCTGCTGGTTTGCCCTGAAGAGTGTCCCAGATCAGGATGGGGGTCCCGCTGGGGTTCCTGGCCAGCCTTGGTGAGGGGCTGAGGGCCATTTTCAGGCTGGTCACATCCCCTTCAGGGAGGGGGGATCCTGCTGGGGTGCCTGGCCAGCCTGGGTGAGGGCTTGATGGCTGTTTGCAGGCTGGCCAAATCCCCCAGCAGGGATCCTCACCCATGAGGGTGGGGCCATCCCGGGTGAGGGGCTGATGGCTGTTTGCAGGCTGGCCACAGCCCCCAGCAACCCAAGCTCCCAGTAAGGCTGGCTGGAAACAGGTATCTGGGGTTTATTTATCTTCTATAATTGAAACTTTGTTGCCTTGAGCAGAGGCCACAGCTGGCCTAGGCAGGCAGCTTCCTCCATCGCCGGGGCAACGAAGCCTCCTGTTTGCTTTAGCTCTGTGGCTGCCGGCCACCATCTTGGTTGGGTTAATTTGCATAGAGTCACTCTGATTGGCTAGTGGGCATGGCTTGGTATGTAGCGGAGTGACGCACTTAGCATATTACTCTTTTATTAGATTAGATCTTTTTTATTGATTTCAGAGAAGAAGGGAGAGGGAGAGAGAGTAGAAATATCAATGATGAGAGAATCATTGGCTGCCTCCTGCACACCCCACATTGGGGATCAAGCCCACAACCTGGGCATGTGCGCTAACCAAAACCCAAACCAAGACCTGGTTCATAGGTCAGTGCTCAACCACTGAGCCACACCGGCCAGGCAGTCATGAACATTTTCTACAGCTCTTCCTCATTCTTTTTAAAATGGCTGCACAGCTTTGTGTAGGGTGGAACCATAATTTACTTAATGTTTACTTATTCAGGGATGTTTGTGTCTCCAGTTTTTGCTGCTCAATGCACAGTGCTGCCTGAGTGGACATCGCTCAGACGCTGCTGCCCTTCGGGGCTCCCTCTGTGCCACCGAGCCAGGCAACTGCGAGGACTTTGAGCTTTCAGATTCCAGGTCCATGGACGGTGTCTCGCTCTGCACACGGACTCCTGCAACTGCTCCCTCCAGCATTTAACGTTACGGACCCTTGAACACCTTCCTTGTCTTGTAGAAAACCGCATTTTTTTCACTTTAACCTTGTTTGCTCATCAGTGAGGCTGAGTGCCGCTCTAGAAGTTCACTGGCTGATCGCGCACTTCTCGTGCCGCCCTGCATGTGGTGCCTACTTTTGTGTTGTTGGCCGTGTGTGGGGTTCTGTGCAAACGGGTGGGCCTAGTCCTTGGCTCCTGTGCTGGCGGGGCTCCATGGGCGTCCACATCGCAGGCAGCCACCTACACGCAGCTGCTCAGTGCGCCTGGGGCTTCAGGAATGGGACTGCATTAGACCTTCGTGCTGCTTATTGTGATTCTGCAAAGGCTGCTGAAGGAGCAGGGTAACGGTGAATGTGACAGTAAAATGGTAAATGGCATTTTGGTTTCTGTCCAGAATAGAGTATGCGGTGTCACAGTGTGGTGTGGGCGCATGGGGGGACATCCCGGGAGGGGGCGTAGGTGGGGGGAAGGAAGTGGCCCCCAGTGCCTGGGCCAGTTCTGATTGCTTTCGTTTTCAGTCTGTTACCAAGATTTCATGCCACCTGTGTTTCTTACTTTGAGTTTTTTGAATTGTTAATACATTCATGTGATTCCACATCTTGAACATATAAAACAAGCATGATTCCCTCCCACAGGTAACCAAGTGTGGCTAGCTCCTTCTGTATCCTGTAGCTTTGGTTATATAAAAATCAAATTAAACCCTGCATGTCCTCTGTAATTAAAACTATGGTAGCTGAACGGTACATTTAAAAATGGTAAATTTTATAAATACATTTGCTACAAAGAAGAAAAACCTTCATAAAAAAGGGTGTCCAAATTACAGTCACATGGCAGCAAGGAAAAGCTTTCCATTTGTACTTGGAGTGGTGAGACGGTGATCTAATTTTTCCATTTGTTTGTGTGATAATGTTGCGTGTTCAGTAGGAATGATGGACAAGGCAGGCTCTGCCGGAGCGGCCTCCAGCTGTGGTAAGCTGCGTGGCCCCTCTGCTTTCAGCGGGAGCACATGATGAGGTGCTACTGGGAGCAGCCGCGGCCCGGGCCCGCCCGCCACGACCCCAGCCGGCCCTACGCCGAGCAGTACCGCATAGACAGCCGGCAGTTTGCACGCCTGTTTCAGCTGGTCTCGCCGTGGACCTGCGGGGCGCACACGGAGATCCTCGCCGAGAGGACCTTCCGGCTCCTGGATGACAACAGGGACCATCTTATCGAATTCAAAGCGTTTGCCAGCTGCCTCGGTAGGACTGCGCCCACAGCGCGCGGCTTTGGGTGTGAGTCTGTGAGTACAGTGCACGGTGTGCTGTGCAGCAGAAACGATGGACTGTCCTTGTGAATGGCCTGGCACACGTTTGTGATTTTTAAAATCACTGTAGGCTCCTCATGAGGTTTCTCTGCTTCCTGAAGGGGAAGGGGCGCAGGCTCCCAGCACCCAGGTCACTGAGCTGTTGTTCTCAGTGGCGCCGGGGAGGGAGGACTTGCCAGAAGCCACGTCTCTAATGCTCACATGTAGAAAGAGAGCCCTTCGAAAGGCATGAGGCTCTGGCAGCTCCGCAGTCACCGTCACCACCCTTCACATATTCATGCACACAGTAGGTCTGGGAGCCGGGGCGGAGGGGTTCTCTTATGACAGGTGTGTGTGAACTGTTTGCATCTGTCCTCTTCCCCCAGATGCTATGTATAACGGAGAAATGAACGAGAAAATTAAACTGCTCTACAGGCTTCATATTCCTCCAGGTGAGAGATTCTGAGACACACGGGGCTCTGTTCTGCCTTGACATGGACCTTTATGCACAACACAAAAGTTTTTATTATTTTTTATTGATGAAGAGAGAGAGGAAGGGAGATAAACATCTATTTGAGAGAGAAACATCAACTGTTGTCTCCTGTAGGCACCCTAGCTGGGTACATGCCCTGACCAGGAATTGAACCTGTGACCTTTCTGTGTAAGGGACAGTGCTCTACCAATTGAGCTACATAGTCAGAGCCTCAAGTTCTTTTTGAATTTCATTTAGACTGGAAGCAACCAATGTTTCTTTTTAAAAAACATATTTTTATTGATTTCAGAGAGGGAGGAAAGATAGAAACATCACTGATGAGAATAATTGATCAGCTGCCTCCTTCACGCCCCCTAACTGGGGATCGAGCCCACAACCTGGGCATGTGCCTGACTGGGAATCCAACCATGACCTCCTGGTTCCTAGGCCGATGCTCAGCCCCTGAGCCACGCCAGGCCTGGCAAGATGTTTCTGACTTAGGCTCCTGACGGCAGGTTTGAGTGCCGTGCTGTGGCCGATGGCAGTGGCTCTGAGGCGAGTGGGCAGCAGAAGCATTCAGGACTTGGCAGCACACCTGCCTGAGCCCTGGCTTCTGACCCGCTGGTCCAAGGACCACACTGTAGGAACTGCTGGGCTATATGGGGAGCCAGGCCTGGTGGCCTCAGCAGATGCCCTTTTATGCTACTGCTTCTGAAGAACCCCTTCAGTTTTCCAACATGTAAGGCCTTGCTGCCTTTACATTGAAGCAGTGGTAACCGGGAACAAAGCAAGCAATTTTGAAATCTACAGGAGTTAACCTCCAGGTATTGCAGGGGCCTTTGAAGTTGGTAGAGGCAGGTGAGGAATTCCAGGTCTCTGGCCTCCTCGCCACGGTCCTGGTGCGGGATGGGGGCCTCTGACAGAACTTCCCGCGAGCCGCCTGGGGCACTGTTAGGCTCCCAGGCCAGGCCAGGCCAGTGGCTTTTACGGCTAACACCTGTGGCAGCATTGGAACTGCACGTATTCCTGTGGGCTTCTGGGCCCATGTCTTGAGGTTGGCATTACTGGGCTGATATGTAACATCGTGTACATTCCCTCCGGGGTGTGTTATGGCACTGCTCCGCCACTCGGCCACCTGTGGCACTTGATTGTACTTCCCTGCGAACAGAATCAGGGAAGTTCTTTGCCATTTATGCCAACATAATTTGCCTTTATTTTTCATGTTTTCCTACTAACATAGAAGACATGCATAGTTATTCCTTTATTATCATCATTGTCACTACCGTCTTTTCATAATCATTCTATCTGATATTGCTAAATACGACATGATTGGCTTAATTTTATTCAATGATTTCGTCTTGAGTTTTAAATAACTTTATTTTGTGATTATTTTAGATTAATAGAAAAGTTACAAAGATCATATAATCTCATTCTTGATATAGCTTTAAACATATTAGTTTTTTATATCATTTGAGATTGATATTTGATTCTCTATACTTCATATTGAATTATTGTTTCCAAATTACAAGTTTAATTCTAAAAGGCATATTTTAATTATATTAATCAATTTAAGACCTTTATGGTTTCAGAAGATACATTTTTCAAAAATGTTATGAATATAAATAATTGTAATACTTATATTGTGTGACTCTGAATTTAAATTACTAAATGGAAGATTTGGTTTAGCTATATTTAATACTTGAATTTTATGTGGGGGTTTTTTTAAAGTCTTAAGAATGCAGACCCTAAAATCTGCAGTTAAACACATCAATTTGCCAAGGCCATAAAGAACCACAATACATTTAAGTATTTTCATTTAAATAAATTTAATTTTAACAAGTATGTGCTTTCTACCAATAATGAATAACTTTTGTATTAAAGGTAGGACAAATGCACTGGTTGGAAGAGTTGAACTCTAATGAGGATGTTTACTGCGGGTTACAGTGTGCATGTGGGCCCAGAGTACATCTTGTCTGCCTGATGAGGCCCAGCACCTGGCCCCTGCAGCATCTGACCCTGGGCCCGAGCTGAGGGCTTCTGCTGCCACTCGGGCCCTCTGAGTTCTAGGAGAGCTCATTTCATTGGCTCCACTGCTTAGCAAAGGCAACATAAAAGAAATATCCAGATGATTGCTGCTGTCTCAGGTGACACAGGGCTGAACAGTATCCCAGAGACTAGTAAGTCAGGGTGACTAATGTGTGCCTAAGAGGAAAGTTCAGCACTCAGGTTATATCCACCATCGTGGTTTTCTTGAATCGGTCTTTTCTTACGGTCACACTCAGAAACAGAAAATAAACTAAAATCTCCCACTTTGGGGAACATGCCAGTGTGTCAAAATACCTACTGGAAACCAGGAACACTGAAGGATCACTACACTGCTCTGAGGACCACATGATTACTTTTTAAATGTATATTTATTTCAAAGAGGAAGGAAGAGGGAGAGAAACATCAGTGAGAGAGCTTTCGTTGGTCAGCTGCCTCCTGCACACCCCTCCTGGGGGTCAAGCCCACAACCTGGGCATGTGCACGTGCCCTGATGAGGAATCGATCCATGACCTCCTGGTTCACAGGAAAGGCCACGTTATCAATGAGAACGACCCACGTGGCACACATGAGCAGGTCAGCAGCCGAGGTGGAAAGAGATGAGCTAATGATGGCTCCCAGGATCGAGCACGTCCTTCAGAGAATGCAGTCGGCGTGAAGATTCAGTTTGAGGATGATTCTGGAAAACAGATGATGTCCTGAGGAAACTTGGAAAGGTCAGCTTCTCACAGGACACAGAAAGTGACAGTTCGCCTTCTGGTCTAATTCGCCCAGTGCTGACACCAGCCAGGTAGAAGTGACGCCAGGCACACGGGTGTGGCAGTCGACAGCTTGGGTTTGGTGAGAGAATCCGAGTTGAAAATGCCACTAGAAGATTTTTAAAAATATGAAGTGCAGAATACAAACTGACTTAAAAATCTTCTGTGAAATTATTGCCAGGAAGCCATTAATATTAAATTAATCCAGTACTTATATACCTCAAGTGACTTTTTTACATTTGATACCTGGGACACCATTTGGATACTTTAGGTCAGCGGTCGCCAACTGGTGGTCCGTGAGGTCTGACCACTGCTTTAGTTGGTTTTCTCATCAACGACTCGGCTACACTGGAATTCCTAATCCAAATTCAAGTCCCATATTTGTTTTTTTCCAGCCACGTAGAGGGGGTAACAGGAGAGCACTATTTTGCTTTTGCAAGAAAATATGATGGAGAAATGCATCTGGAGGCCAAATTATATTGAAACAGATGTAAGAGATAAGGGAGTTTCAGATAACCAAATGTAAATCATTCACCAGATTTTAACTTGTGCAGTGCTTGAAGTGAGACACAATGAAAACTTGAAATGTTTAATTCATGTATAATCTTGAATTATGAATTATATATATACTAGAAGCCCGGTGCATGAAATTCATGCATGGAGTGGGGGTGGGGGGTGGTGGTGGTGTCCCTCAGACTAGTCTGCACCCTTTCCAATCAGGGACCCCTTGAGAGATGTCTGACTGCCCGTTTAGGCCCGATCCCACTGGTGTCAGTCGGACATCCCTTTCATAGTCCAGGACAGCTGGCTCCCAACCTCTCGCCTGCCAATTGGCCCTAATCACTCCCCTGACAGCGTAATAAATGCCTAACTGCTCCTGTGCTGGCCTGATTGCCCCTAACTGCCCTCCCCATGCCAGAATAGTCCCCCCCACAACTGTCCTCCCGTGCAGGCCTGAGTCCCTCACAACTGCCCTCTCCTGCAGGCCTGAGTCCATCCCAACTGCCCTCACCTACAGGCCTGGTACCCCCCAACTATCCTCCCCTTCAGGCCTGGTTACCCCCAACTGCCCTCCCTGCAGGCCTGGATCCCTCACAACTGCCCTCCCCTGCAGGTCGTCCCTGCGCACCTCCTTCCCCAGCGGCTGGCTGGCTGCTGCTGACACAGGGCTCACAGCCTTTGGGGTGCGGGGCCGGCCCGCCCTGCAGGCTGGGTCCCTGCGCGCCTGGGACCCCGCTGCTGCCACCACCACCACTGCCACCACCCACCCCGCCCCTGCTGCTGCCCACCACCACCCATGCCTCACCCGTTGCTGCTCTCTCCATGGCTGCCGGTCTCCATCTTGGCTGGATTAATTTGCATACACCCACTCTGATAGGCTGGTGGGCGTGGCTTTGGCTGGTGGGCATGGTTTAGGCGTCCCAGAGACACAGTTAATTTCAATATTACCCTTTTATTAGAGTAGATATACACTAGAGGCTGGTGCATGAAATTTGTGCACAGAGGAAGGTTCCCTCAGCCCAGCCTGCATCCACTCCAATCAGGGAATCCCTTGAGGAATGTCTGACCACCATTAACCGGCAGCCAAACACCTCTCACAATCTGGGACCACTGACTCCTAACCACTCACCTGCCTGTCTGCCTGCCTGCTTGATTGTCCCTAACCCCTCTGACTGCCTGATCACCCCTAACTGCCCTTCTCTGCCAGCCAATTTGGTTCTGATTGGTCAGTTTCTATGTCAGTCAGCATCAAAAGCTCTACCGCCTGCCCTGACAGGTTTGATAATGCGTTGACCTGTGGACTCAAGGGTCCCAGGTTTGATTCCAGTCAAGGGCATGTACCTTGGTTGCGGGCACATACCGAGTTGGGAATGTGCAGGAGGCAGCTGATTGATGTTTCTCTCTCATTGATGTTTCTGACTCTCTATCCCTCTCTCTTCCTCTCTGTAAAAAAGCAATAAAATATTTTTTTAAAAAAAGCTCCACCTCCTAAGCAGACATTGACTCCTCACAGTTGACCCAAATTTGGTTCTGATTGGTTAGTTTCTATGCCAGTCAGCATCTCTGGGCTTATCAATGGAGCCTAATCAGCAGCCCCAGTGGAGGTACGGCTGTTGGCCCGGCTGGGAGAGAAAAGAGAGACAAATTCTGATCAAAAGAGAGACAAGGCTGCCACAGAGTTTACAGATCAGACCCTGCCTCTCTCTGCAGGCCTCTCTCTGGGCCTGATCTGCAGCCCCCTAGGCAGTCAAGTCGAGCCTTAGATGTTACGACCCTGGCTCTTTATTATATAGACTAGGGGCCCGGTGCACAAAATTCGTGCGGGGGGGGGGGGGCGTACCTCAGCCCAGCCTTCCCCCTCTCACATATTGGGAGCCCTTAGGGGGTGTCCTACTGATGGCTTAGGCCTGCTCCCTGATCCCCTTGGGGAGCAGGCCTAGGCTGCAGTCTGGCCTCCCTTTGTGGGAGGCAACCAGGCTAATCAGGGGAAGCCACCAGCCCCATCACCCCGCTGCTGCAGCCACTGCCAGTCACCGCAGCCATCAAGTTGTTTTCATCAACACGGACTCCAGTCCCTTCACCATGAAAAAATGACAACTTTCTTTAGGCATTTTCAAGATGTATCTTTCATAGGCTATGACATTTCTTTTTTTTTTATCCTCACCTGAGGATATGTTTCCATTGATTTTTAGAGAATGTGGAAGAAAAGGGAAAAACAAACATCAAAGTGAGAGGAACACTTTGATTGGTTGCCTCCTGCATATGCCCTGACTGGAGCCCCGGCCAGGGAGAAGCCTGCAACCTAGGTACATGCCCTTGGTCAGAAATCAACCCAGACCCTACAGTCAGCAGGCTGAGGCATCATGCACTGAGCCAAACCGGCTAGGGCAGGATATGATATTTCTTAGCCCTCCAGCAGTGGACCTTCATTTTTTTTCTCCAGGAGTGTGGTGGAAAAACCCTAGATCACCTTTTTGGATTCTTATTACCCAAGTTACTAAGAATATTACCAGAGGCATACAGGGAGCTTAGCCAATGAGCGGTAAGAAAAGGTGTTTCCTCTGTAGTTTATTCCTATCACCGGCTCCACCCTTGCCCAGGCCTGTAACCTCTAGCCGAGGCTGCAGGCCTGGGCAGAAGACTCCCAAGCCCCTACGATCGCCAGCTTCACAGAGCCCAGGCCTCTGCAATCACTGGCTCTGATCCTGCCACCTGCCATCGCCGGCTCTGCCCTTGCCCCACTGGCAGCCCTCTGGCCAAGGCTGTAGGCCTGGGCAGAGGACCCCCAAATCCCTGCAATCACAGGCTCTGCCCCTGTTCAGGCCCTGAGATCGTTGTCTCCATCTCTGCCCCACTGCAGCCTCTGGCCAAGGCTACAGGCCTGGGCAGGGGACCCCTGACCCCTGATTTGCCAGCTCCACCTGTGCCCAGACCCCTGCGATCGCAGGCTCCACTCCTGCCCCTCCAATTGCTGGCTCTGCGAAGTCCAGGCCCCTGTGATCTCTGGCCTTGCTCCTGCCCAGGCCTGAGGCCTCTGGCCCAGGCCTTATGCCTGGGTAGGGCTCCCTCATACCCCTCCAATCACTGGCTCTGCCTTTGCCCATGGGTGAGGCCTCTGGCAAAGACCTCGGGCCTGGGCAGGGAACGCCCAGCCCCCTCTGATAGCCTGTTCTGCCCCTCGCCCCCCCCTCCCCTGCCACCTGCTGGAGGAACAGGCCTGCCCACTTAAGTGGCAGGGCTGAGTGGGACTGGGCGCCGCCATCTTTGTGACAGTGACACATAATTTGCATATTACTTTTTAGATAGGACTGGATTACAAAAATAAGGTTACATTTATAATAAAAGTTCAAATAGCTCATTAAAAGGCTGCAAGGACATTTAAGGATTTATAAGCTCAGTTTACACTCTTCCCAATGCATTGTGTCCAGTGCCTCCTAGTGCCCACTCAGGTTGTTTTCTGTGTGCCAGGACTAGAGAGGCTGGAATCCCTATTCTGTAGATGACTGGCCTTCCCAGTTCCCAGTCACTGTTGACTTTATCTGCCCCTTTTCTGGACACTGTCCACCGTGTGAATCTTCCTGCCCTAGGCTCCCATGACATTTGTATTTGTTGGTTCTCGCATTGAAGCATTTGTTAGGACTTGTGACAGACTATTTCCCAGGAGTCCATTTCCATCATGCTGGTCCCAGGACCACCCAGTGTTTTTAATTTTCCTCCTATTCAGTGGGGTGGCTTCTCACATGTGCCACTGTGTAGAATTTGTCTTGAGCAAAATTGGGAAAGAGAATGACTATCTTTATAATAGAAAAGAAAAAATTGAGGAAAAAAATAGAAACCCCTCAAGGAGAGGATAGCTTATCAAGGCTTTGGTGCCATCTTGTGCGCATTTGTTCCATCAAAACCGAATTTTATTTCACTTCACAGTGGTTTACAAATAAGCTTCAACCTTTTAAAATGAGGATCCTTTGTCCATAATCCCTTTTATACATTTTATTAATCCATAATTCATACAGCACAACTCATTTAGTGTGCAGCCTGTCACTACCCCAGAAAGCAAGCCCATACCGTTTGCTTTGCCTGTCCGTTTTCCTGGAGTCTAGGCTGGCCTCGTGCGGGCATTTACAGGAAGGAAATCATGTGTGTGCTTTGTCTGCCTGCTTCCACTTAGCGCGATTTCAAGGCTCACCAGGGGGCAGCACTACCAGTGCGTCATCTGTGGCTGAGTGTGATCCTCGGCTTTATGGCGCAATCCATCCATTCACCAATTCTTAGGAACACGATGCTACAGGCACCAGTGTACAGGTTTTTCAGTTGACACTTTCCCATTCCCATTTGGTGTATACCTGCCTGCCTAGTGGAATTTTGGGGTAGAATAGTTTAACTTTTTGAGGAACTACCAGACTCTCTCCCAAAGGGCTGTAACACCTTCCACTCCATGAGGGTTCTGATATAACAGACCTTTGTGCAGTTCAGAACTTGTAATGAAGTGCTTTGCTTCCAGTAAAGCTTTTTGCAGTTCCTTGTAAGTATATAGCAGCATGTGGTCAGAGAAAAATGAGATGTTTAAATGACCTATTATCTCATTTCAAACTTTTATGTAAAGTGTGTGGAGTACATCCGAGCACGTAAACTTGTGTTTAAACACGATGGATCCCGGCCAGTGCCTGTCACTCCTGGGAGCTGGCGTGTCATTAACTGCAGCAGGACCGGCACCAGGGACAGGCATCACCTTGGTGTGCACCGGGCTCCACAGACCCTGCAAGGGCTGCAGCCCAGAGGTTGGGGGCTGCTGGCTTAGCTTGCTTATTAGCTTCTTTACCTAAAAAGCTTTGATTTTGGTTACAGTAATCTGTTCAATCTCTTTTCAAGCCCTCACTGAAGATGACCAAGACAGCCAGTCACCATTGAAGAACCCTCTGCTGTCCACATCAAGACCCCTGGTTTTGGGGAAAGCAAATGGCACGTACCCTTTAACTGCCAGGAGCCAGATGGCAGCTCTCGTCCCCCGTCCTGAGAATCAGCACTGAGCCCTGCTTCCCAAGGCCAGGAGCCTGCAGAGCTGCAGTGTCCCGGGCGACCCCCTGCAGTCCTCTAGTAACAAGTCACCCAGCAGCCCCACTGCCCTCCCATTTACCCAGGCTCGTGTGTAGATCTTGGTTTAATTTCTCATCTCCCCTCCTGTATGTTTTGCTTTTGCTGAAATTATTTAAACTATATATTGTTTCCTTCTTCTCAGATGATGCCTCCGATTATCAGAAACAGCTAAAGCAGATGATTAAGGATTTAGCCAAAGAAAAAGCTAAATCTGAGACTGAGTTGCCCCAAATGAGCCAGGTATGGACGTATTCTGTGTGAAGAATTAACTTTTGTCCATCTGTTTTGAAGTAAAAGCCTAATAATTAAGCTGGCCCTCATTTACCACCAAAGCCATAAGGGTTTTGTAACTTCTGGGAGCTAGACATTGTGGTAATTAAAAGGTCTTCAAAACAGGACACACTGCTTCATATTTTTTAAAATTTTTTCTTGATTTCAGAGGGAGGGAGGGAAACATCAATGAGAGCGAATCACTGACCTGCTGCCTCCCGCATACCCCTTACTGGATCAAGCCCACAACTTGGGCATGTGCCCTTGCACTTCATTAAAGCCAGGAGCCTTCAGTCCACAGGCTGAGGCTCTATCCACTGACTCAAACTAGCCAGGGCTGGTTCATGCCTTTGAAAGGTTTTTCTATCACACCCATTTACCCAGACCAAGAGTCCGTTTCTTCCCTGGTGATAGCATATGGGGACACTGTGGACACAGCTTTCTTCCCTGAAAACTAGTATACCAATATGACAGCACTGTTCCATCTCCAGGACCCTGGTTTCTGTGCCACATCCCAGCACTTGTGTGCACACTTCATAGCTGTGATGAGCAGCACACTTCTGAGTGCGCTCACACCCCCTGGAGGCAGAGGCCGGAGGCTACTTTTTCTCGTGTTTTGCTTCCAAGTTCTTTGAAGAACGTGCTACATTTCCATCCTGATCAGACTGCATATACTTTTGTATTCCAGAGAGAATTTATCCAGTTCTGTAAAACTCTGTACAGCATGTTCCACGAAGACCCGGAGGAAAACAACTTGTACCAAGCCATCGCCACTGTCACCACGCTGCTGCTACAGATTGGGGAGGTGGGGCAGCACAGCAGCTCCAGGAGCTGCTCCCAGGACAGCGGGGAGGGGCCACGGGCCTCAGCCCCTTCGCCTGAGCAGGATTCTGTCTTTACGGACACGGACACTGGGACAGCTCCCCAGGACTCCAGGACATTTCCTGAAGAGGCGCAAAGGGACTGGACAGTCTCCCTGGAACACATTTTAGCTTCACTTCTGACTGAACAGTCACT
>PVJC01036860.1:0-17498 GCA_004026665.1 Murina feae | reverse complement strand
CCTGCTTGGCAGCTCCCCAGACCCCTTGGCGGCACCGGGAAGTGGGAAAGGAAGGTAGCAGGGGACAGGTGAGTGAGAAAGAGTTGGCGGCCTTCTTGGCGGCTTCCCAGGTTCCTTCCGAGGATCAGGGAGCAGGAAAAGGCTGGCCTGACCACGAGGCAGGGTTTTCCCTGCTTTCTGGTGGCTGGAGGAAGATGGGCAGTAGGCAAGCTTGGAAGGCAGGCAGCACCCAGCCCTGGCCACAGCTCAAAAAAGAGAACAACATGCAGGGGAGGGCAAGAGTCTGAGAGATAAACATAGAGTGAGTGCCTGCTCCAAGCCTTGATGGTGTGCCTGGGGGCAGGCCCCCAGCAGGTAGACACACACAGGAGGACTGCTCCAAGCCTCAGATGCGGCTGGGGGCAGGTCCCCAGTGGTGACACACACGCGCGCACACACACACACACACACACACGACGCCTGGCAGACTGGGGCCATCATAGGACATCCACTGAGGGGTCCCAGACTGTGAGAGGGCACAGGCCAGGCTGAGGGACTCCCTCCACACCGAGTGCACAAATTTTTGTGCAACGGGCCCCTAGTATTCCATAATAATAAGAAAAACTCATAGAGCTTGCATCTGGATTAACTGAGAATTAGCAAGTTGAACAATAACTTAAAGGCTGAGGAGGATACAAAGTAGAATTAGCATCAATTTTGGGGTTCCATTAGAGAAGGTTTCTGGAGAATAATGTTTAGAAGGAAATGATAAAAATGGATTTGTAGAGCCCTGAATGGAGTTGCTGTGTGATTAGAGCATTATCCCATACACCAAAGGTTTGGGGGTTCAAGTCCCAGTCAGGGTGCATATCCAGGTTGCACGTTCAATCCCTGGTTGGAGCTCATGTGTGAGGAGCTGATTGATGTTTCTATCTCACACTGATGTTTCTCTCTTTCTCCCTCTTCCTTTCTCTCTCTCTAGAATAAATGAAAAAACCTGACCTGGATGAGGATTTAAACAAAAAGTGGATTTGTAGAAAGTATGGAAGCTAAAAAGAATGCCCTAAATAGTGGGGAACTGGAAATGTCTAATTAGGTGGTATGATCAAAAGTAGTGTCTGGCCCTGCTGGTATGGCTCAGTGGTTGAGCATTGACCCATGAACCAAGAGGTCACCAGTGAATTTCTAGTCAGGTTGCAGGCTCATACCCAGGTTGCAGGCTCAATCTCCAATAGATGCAGGAGATAGCCGATGATGTTTCTTTCTCATCGATGTTTCTATCTCTCTATCTCTCTCCTATCCTTTCTCTTTCTAAAAATCAATAAAAACATTTTTTTTTAAAGTGGGGTCTTTAGTCTTTAAAGAAGCACATTAAAGATACAGAAATGTAATACAGATTCATTCTCCATTCATTTTGTTCAACTTATCCCTTGGCCCCAGAGCCATATGAAAACCTTCCGATAAACATTTTGCTACCTGTTATCTGTTGTGCTCTCAGAAGTTCCCTCCTGCCCAAAAAAAAATGGGACTTTTGCTTTGAGACTATCCATGTTCTGGCCCATGCACCTCTCTCTAAGATTTCTTTCTATTTTCTCCCCAAATATTTCCTCTCATCCTGTTTTTCAGAAGACCCTAATCATTTCCTGGCAATTTGCTTTCCATGCCTTTGCTTTCTGCCTTTCTCTTATCAGAATGGTCTTCTCTCCTCTCAGCCAAATCTTCTGAGTTCAATCCTCTTTCAAAATCCATGGCTTCAAAATCACTTTCGTCGGAGGTCTCTGGCTAATTTTTGGTTTTTATGTAGCAAGTATTTTCTTGTATTGTTATTCCTTCACTTTATTTCATTTGCTAGATTGAGCACATTGTAAAGGGACTGTGCTTGTAACCTTCATCAAATTGCTTGGGATTTCTGCAAATTTGGTTGGTGATAACATCATAGACCAACAGATCTTCTTTATGTGTGTGACTTGTTGACTGGAAAACCAGAGCTGTGTAAATGTGTAGAGACTTTTTTGTTTGTTTGTTTATCACCATATCTCTAATGCTTACTACCAGGCCCAGTTGTGGACTTAATACCTATTTGTTGAATGAGTGCTGGCTTAATTTACTTAAACGGTATGTCTTAATCCGTTACTTTTAAATATTGTGCAGGAGAACTCCAGAATGTTGTCTCAACAAACAGGATTATGAAGTGTCTTCCCAATGGTTAAGGATAACACCCAGCATCTCATCGTTTTTCTCCTAGGATAAGAAAGCCTTAGTTTTTCTCCTGTTCTGTTGTTTATTAGAAGAGGACAGAAGAAATAAGGTACAAAATTATAGTTGGTACGAGGCCCTGGGGGTGCTGGCTGCGGCTTGGGGAGGTCAGGGATTCATTTCCAAGTTTGCAAATACCTCTGCCCAAGCTCCATGTACCTCCCACCACCATCTCCACACCCAAACCCCTACTCTTCTCCTCGAGGACCCCCCCCCCGCCCATGGTGTTCTGCTCTGGATGATTGGGCAGGCGGCATCCGTGGCCAGCCTGGGCCTGGGCTCAAACCTAAAGCTGCAGATCACAGCTTCCTGTCTGCTGCCCACCCCACCCTGGCTGCCACGCCCCAGCTGCCATGCTACTCCTGCTCCTGTCACTGCCACAATCCCGCTGCCATGCTGCTCCCGCTGACTCTTGCCCCACCCCTGATGTGCTGCCCCGCTGGCCATACCCAACACTGCTGGCTCCCTGGCTGCCAGCCTCCATCTTGGCTAGGTTAATTTGCATACAGCTGCTCTGATTGGCTGGTGGGCATGGCTTAGGCATCCCAGAGGAGAAACGGTTAATTTCAATATTATGCTTTTATTAGAGTAGATATTAAAGAGTAAAAACTGGGTCCAATGGTAAACACATGCTAAATCTAAACATGGCAATACAATAAAATATATAGTAGGTTTGTAGTTGAATGGAATGGAAAGGTTCTAGAAGCATGCATTCTATTTTTGTTTGTGGACAGAGCCCAGTCTTTTTACTCACTTTTTATTTTACATATTACAGTCTACAGCAGAAACATTTATAGCTGATATAATTTCCAAGGGAGTGCTAACCATAAAAATTTGAATTTTACTTTTTGGTAATACAACTCTTACATATAACTTTTTGTAAGTACAGTGTGTGTCATTCCTTAACTTTAGTACTGCTATAGTTCTTCCTGATTGCATGCACCTTGCTCTGACATTTTATTCCTGTTTCATTTATTTATCAAAATAAAAGAAATAACATTCCCACTAGGCATCATATTTCAAGATCTTTCATTCACTCAATACCCCCATGCAATAGATAGTCAATAAGTACATTTTGAACTTAAACTGGTTAATTAATAATGAACTTATGAAATCAATTCCATAGATAATATTATTTCAGGAATGTTGTCTAGTCCATATAACCTGATATGATTAGTTGTTCTTATTTTAATAATATATCTGAGATGAAAAATAAAAAATCCAAATTAAGTAGTATAAATTAATACAAAATATAATGATTAGACAGTTACTCATCAAAAGTCAAATAATGAAGTATTAAAGTTTTTAGTTCTCTTTTTAAGCTATAAAGAGCTGTGAAAATTAATATAGATAGAGCTCCTACGAAATACAGTCTGGGTTGCCGTCCCAGAGGAACTGCCTAACATGACTTATAGTCCTCAAACCTTTGGAGTGTTTAACTGGGCAAATAACCTTTAAACTGGACCAAAGCAACACTGTATTCCAATTGTTCTCAGAGCTAACAGGGAAGCAGATACCCTTCCTACAGACTGAAAATTAACGACAATCTTAGAGTAGCACTACCATGTATAGCTGGTGATATGCATTGTGAGGAATAAGAACGTCCTGATGGCCTTGAGGAAATGGCTCCCTTAATTTTTATTAAACCCACATTAGCCACTGATTTGAATGCATTATGTGTCCCCCTCCCTATTTCAGCTTTGGTCTAAAGAAGTTGTCCCACACATGGGAGTGCTAACTCTAAGATTGTCTTGAATTTCTTATATACTAATTATACCTCAATTACAAAAATAAAACGTGTTTGTGTGTGTTTTACATATTATAATTTCTTTGTAACAAGTCCAAACTGTGAATTCCTATAGGTGCAGTTTGGCTGCACTTACAGAAATTTCTACTTTGGCTCATTAGCATCAACAGAAATTCCTTCTATTCATGTAATTATTTCCCTTCCCTTTTACAGAAATAACCCTTGCCTCTATCTCACAACCCTAAACACCATTTAGTTTTCCGTCCTAATCAGTGCTACCCAAGGAGCTAGTCTTTAATCTGAAATAAATGCTGTTACCTCTCACTTTGGCTTTTTATTTGTAAGGTTAACAGAAACCCATCTCCCCCCCAAAAAATAAGGTGGTTTGGAAAGTAAAGGTTACAAAGAAAACAAAGAGTATGTTTTAAAGCAAATAAAGTATAAAGAGTAAAAAAAATATGACAAAGAAATGAGAAATCCCATGTTTGTATACTATTTTATGCCTACTATTCTTAAGGAAAAAATTACTTCTAAATATATGTTTTAGTGAAAAAAAAAACGTACAATTAATCCTTAACATAGCATATATATTTTTCTATAGCAAGTTATAGAAAGAGACATAAATAAAGATAAACAGTGTCTTTTCTTATGAAAAGGGATTTGGTCCAAATTAGTTTCAGTTATTTACCTGATTAATTATTAAGACAACATGCTGTACTTATGTAGGATTCCATGAGCTCCAAAGTGTTTTATTCTCAGTTCTGCTTCAATTTACTGTATCATAATGAAGGTGAGAAATCCAAATTTTCAGCTTTGATTGGAGTGCAAATTTTGAGCTTAAACCTATCTTTTTTACATGGTGGGTACATTGAATCTTGATTCCCAGAGTTAACACTGTTCTAAAATAAATGAAAAATACCAGTACAAAACTCAGAGTGACATAAAATAAGTCATCCTCATTCTTTTATAATTAGTTACAGCTTTTTTTACTTGTTATGTAGTTTTTATTTACTGAATAAAAAGTTATTTCTTTTGTGTTACATATTACATTTTTTTTTGTAATGGATCCAAACAATAAATAAAAATATAATAACAAATAAATGAGAAATCATTTGAAATCCTGCCACTATGAAGAAGCCACAATTTTCTTTGCTTTATTTAATATATTTGTATTGATTTCAGAGAGGGAGAGAGAGATAGAAACATCAATAATGAGAATCACTGATAGGCTGCCTCCTGCACGCCCCCTATTGTGTACTGAGCCCACAACCCAGGCATGTACCCTTGACTGGAATCAAAACTGGAATCCTTCAGTCCACAAGCTCTATTCACTGAGCCAAATTGGCTGGGCAAACCAATATTTTCTTAAAAAACTGAGAACAGAGTAGGTGGGGTTTCCAGAGGCAGGGTTGTGGAGTGGGCAAAATGGATGAAGGCGGGCAAAAGATAGAACCTTGGAGTTATAAGATCAATAAATCAGAGGATGTGACCTAGGTGGCTACAGTTAATGTGACTGTATTACATATTTGAAAGTTGCTGGGTGAGTAGATCCTAAAGTCCTCATCATAAGGAAATAACTTTCTATAACTACATCTGGCAGTGGATGTTAAGTAGCTTTATCGCAATGATCACTTCACAATATAGAGGAACATCAATGCAGTATCTTGTACACCTGAAACCAATATAATGTTATATATCAATTATACATCAGTTAGAAAAATAATAAAGTTATTTTTTGTTTTATGTGTAATGATTTCTTTGTAACAAGTCCAAACTCTAAATAAAAAATATAATAACTAAATCAGAAATTATTTGAAATTCTACATTGTGAGGAAGGCAATATTCTCTTCTCATCCACATCTTCCCAGATACTCCCAATGTGAACACACACCCACTACTGACATGCACATGCAAAATGCTCCATGAGATTATGGAGTGCTATCCTTCTTGGTTTTATAAAATAGAGCTATGATCTACACACATGCATTCTTTCTCACATGTCAGCAGAGCTTGGGATGTCCTCAGAGAAGTGGATCTGATCCATTGTCTTGGGAAGCTCTGTAGTGTTGCTGCTGCAGATGTTTTCCAGTGTGTTAGTAGGTTCCAGCTCAGAAGGTCTTCCCTTTGCTTCCAGCTCACTTTTGCACAATAAAAACCTTTAATAAGCATTCTTGAATAAACAAAGATAATACTCTTTATTGGGCAAATATTATTTCTACCTCTTGAGGTTACTTTGATGCAATTTTTTAATTAAAAGGATAACTATCTTGATTTTACTTTCAAAAGAAAAAAACCCACCAAATTGTAGCCCCCAAATGACACAGAAATCATTCCAGAATATTATTATGAAAGTATTTTAATGAAAAGACTATTTAGGTGGTGTATTACTTTCTTTGATCTACTATAAATCATTGCTACAGATTGTGTGGCTTAACACAGCAAAAATTAGGTCTCTCACAGTTCTAGAACTCAGAGTCCAAAATCACAGTGTTGGCAGCTTCTCCCTCCTTCCTAAGGCTTGAAGGAAGAATCTTTCCTTGTTTCCTCCAGCGTTTGTTGGCCCTTGGTCTTGTGGGCATGGTCCTTGGGTGCTTCCTTCCAATCTCTGCCTTAGTCTTCACATGGTGTTCTCTGTGTCTGTATCTGTTTTCTAAACTTTCTATGCCCTTCTGTCTCATAACTATTCCTGTCATGGGACTGAGTGTCCACCTTAAGTCAATAAAGCCAGGATGATCTTATTTCCTTAATTTGATGCAAGTGCAAAGGCTTTTTATTTTTTCCAAATAAGACCACATTTTCAAGTTCTAGATATATATGGTCCTATATTCAACCCTATACACATTGATATGGATAGTTTAGACTAAAAGTTACAGATACTTCTAATACTGAGTAGATATTACTGAAGCAAAACCCAAAGGTGTAAGGGGAGGGATGATGTTATGAGAAACAGTTATTGCTGGGATAATAGAGGGGACACCCTCAAAATTATAGTCTTAAAGCACCATGGACAGTGACAGGAGATAGAAACAGGAAATATGCAAAAAAAACAAACAGAAAAAAGGCACACACTAGAATTGCTCTGCTTCTTCCATCTCAGCTGCTGCTGGTTTTTCCTCATTGGCCAAATATAATCACAATACAGTAGAGGTAGGTCAATAAATATATCTGAAGAAATTGGAAGGTTTAAGAAAATATGTCACAAAACATGACTCTAATCTCTGGTTATATAACACACTCAATGAAGTATCATTGTATTGCTCAGCTGATCTTTTTCCTCTCTAGTTCATAGTGAGAGGTAAGATAAATCTTCAAATTTGATTATTACAATTGAGAAAATTTGTGCTCTGATTACACAGAATCCCTTTACTTAACTCTATGAAACTAATTCCCCTTAATATAATGTGAGGTGACTTTGGTGATATTAATGATCATTAGTAAAAAATTGGGGGGTTGGCAAAGAGGAGAAATGGGGGAACATCTGTAATACCTTTAACAATAATTTTTTTTAAAGTACATAAATTTCTGAAAACATTAAAACAGTAATGAAACTAGATTTTTTTCTTCTTGTGTCTATGTGAAAACATATAAACAAACCTGTTAGCAAGTTCAAGTCTTTCAGTCATTGCAATAACTTAGTTGCTAATTTTTTCAGTGCCATCATGATGTCTTTGTTCCTCAGAGTATAGATAATGGGGTTCAATGTTGGGATGAAAACGGTATAGAAAAGTGAGATGAGTTTCGCAATTCCTCCAGATTGATTTGGTTTGGGTTGTAAATAAGTGATAGCAGCCGTTCCATAGAATAAGACTACAACAATCAGGTGAGATGAACAGGTGGAGAAGGCTTTAGCCCTCCCTCTGGCTGAAGACAATTTCAGAATGCTGGAAATAATTTTTCCATAGGACACAGCAATCAAAAGAAATGGAATCATGATAAGTATCACTGCAAGGACATAGAGCACCATCTCATCCAAAAATGTGTCCCCACAAGCTAGCTTGAGTACTGGGGGGATGTCACAGAAGAAATGATTAATTGTGTTAGACCCACAAAATGGTAGAGAAAAAACCCGGCATATTTGGCCAATTACGACTGGAACTCCACTGACCCAGGAGGCAGTCACCAGCTGGACACAGACCTTGTAGTTCATGACTAGAGAGTAGTGCAGAGGGTTACAGATGGCCACGTAGCGGTCATAGGACATCACCAGCAGGAGGAGACACTCTGAGCCTCCGAGCATCAGGACAAAACACATCTGTGTAGCACAAGCAAGCAAGGAAATGTTTCCTTTCTGGGTGACAAGGTCCATGAGCATTCTCGGGATAGTGACTGTTACGTAACAGATTTCTAGAAAGGAAAAATTGCTGAGGAAAAAATACATGGGAGTCTGGAGCGCAGGCTCAATTTGTGTTAGCAGTATTATGATGCCATTGCATATGAGGATAGTCAGATAGATGACTAAAAATATCCCAAAAAGAATCCATTGGATATTGGGAATGTCAGAAAACCCCAGGAGAACAAATTCCATCATTGCAGTGCCATTTGAGTTTCCTGTTTTTAATCTGTTCTCCATCTGCAAATATGGTAAATTCAAGACGGTTAATGCATTTATGTTCTTGAACCACATCTTCCTCTTCTTTTAATTGGATTAAATGCATGACAGTATTTCTATATCTCTAAAATTATTTCCATCATTTCCTTGCTCTATTTCTAAGAAATGGTATTTGAAATTTCAGAAATGAACTGATATGCAGTCAAAATATATCCAAGAAATGAAAACCTAATATGTTTTATATTTAAGGTGAAATGATATCAAAAGAAAATGGAAGTGGGCATGGTTATTTAGAGCTTATTGTGCAATATTAATATCTGCTTATTGCACCCCTTTTAAGAGCAGGTTGTGGTGCAGGCGTTTTCTATTCTTTTTTATATTTATTTTTATATTGTCTACAGTTTTACCTATGTCTCCTTTTTCCCCAATTGACGTCTTCCCTTCCCCCCCCCCCCCCCCCCCCCCCGCCGTGGCGCAGGCTTTTCTATTGTTTTCATTTGGGTTCCTTATTTTTATTCTGTATTGATTGACCTGGTCCATCTTCTTTAAATGTAAACTTTTTCTTACAGTTTTACTTTATTCTTATTCAAAGTGAGATTTATGTCTTCCCAATTATATAATCAATGAGAATCAACTTTCTTAAAACAAACATTTTTAAGTTAGGGAATAAATGTATCCAATATTAATGTTCTACTTTATGTACCACGCCTATCACTTATGTTAATCATAAAAAACAATTCTATCATCCTGCTAAATAACTTTCCCTAGTAACATCTCATATACAGTGTATGCAATATAAATAAACCTTTAACTCAATCTAGAAATATGGCTCATTAACCCAAAATTATAACCAAATACAATTCTCTTTTTCTATTTTCCCATCATAATTTTGCCTAATAAAATATAACTTTGATTAAACCCAATTATTTGCTCTGGACATGTAAACAATTGGAAAAGATGAATGAAACTCATCACACACACACACACACACACACACACACATAATCTTGCTTTAGTTTATATTAAAGTCCTACAAGTATCAGTCAACACAGTCTGACAATTTCTATTACATGTCATTAATATTTGATTTGTAACTTTCCAAAACAAATGTTATGTTTTCCTATGTGTCATCTAATCTACTACACCTATTGCCACGTTCTAGCCCCATCAGCTGTTTATTCCTTAATACTTTGATAAATAAAACTGATAAGACAATTTCTATTTCACATATTTCTAATTTTACTTTATAATTAAGAAAGTTAAGAACTGCATGATTAATCTTAAGTAATTATTCATTTTCAGATAAAGATCCTAGAATTTCATGCTTTCCTGTTTTATTCTTTGTACGCTGATCCTCACGTTTATAGCTATCTTCAAATTAAATAAGCTTAGCACACAATTACAGCTTACCTTTGTGCTTTTGCATGAAGATGACTTTGTGAGTGTACGTGCTTTCTACCTGTAAACTTTTCAGGTTCCTTGGTGTCAGGCATGGTAACTCTATAATTCTTACTAGCTTTAACCCTGGCTGTTTTTAAGTGGGAAGCGGCTATGCTCACCCTGGGGGACATCGTTCTCCTGTGTATCAATTTAATTTCTAAATGACTGCTTTTGTTAGGCAATCATCTGGGTTAATCACTTGAAACTGCTTTCTCTATAAATAACCTGTCTTCCTCAACCCCTTCTTGGCATAAAGCTTCTCAGTATGGGGGTAGTCCCTGGGTGGGGAATACTTAATCAACTAGTTTTACTTTCAGGATAGAGTTAGAAATCCTTCTATGTATTGTATTTCAGATCCTTCATAATCGGTGTGGATTTACTCTCCTTTATTTATTCCTATAACTAGAGGCCTGGTGCACAAAAATTTGAGCACTCGGGGGATCCCTCAGCTCAACCTCTGCCCTCTCCCAGTCTGGGACCCCTTGGGGAATGTCCACCTTCAGGCATGCCTGGCCAGCCTGGGTGAGGGGCAGAGGGGCCATTTCAGGCTGCTCACAGTCCCTTCAGGGTTCAGGTCCCTACTGAGGTGCCTGGCCAGCCTGTGTGAGGGAGAGAGGGCCGTTTCAGCCTTCCCACAGCCCCTTCAGGGTTCGGGTCCTGACTGGGGTGCCTGGCTGGAAGCAGGTATCTGGGATTTATTTAACTTCTGTAATTGAAACTTTGATGCCTCGGTACCCTGCTCAAAGCTTGGGTTGCCTCTGGCAACTGAAGGTCCCAGCCTGGCAGGTATCTGGGGTTTATCTTCTATAATTGAAACTTGGTAGCCTTGAGTACAGCTCAGGGCCCGCAGTGCCCTGGCTTCCTCCATTTCCTGGGGCAACTCCAGCTCCATGGCCATAGCCATCAAGCTGAGTTAATATTTGCTCCTGATTGGCTGGTGGGCGTGACTGGTGGTGTGACTTATGAGTGTAACAGAGTGGGGGTTAATTTGCATATTAATCTTTTATTAGGTTAGATTCCTATAGATCTAGAGCATCCACAATTTTAGAAAAATGTGCACATGTTTTATCACATGGACATGACATACTTCCTTGCTTCCATACATTGGGAGTTTAGATCCTTTTTCAGAAATGAAACTCTCTATCCTTAGATTAACTTTTGTGGAAAATAGAGCTTCTCATGTGAGCTGATTCAATTCTGGATGATTTTATTCATGTTATGAACAAGGGGAATATATTTAAATGATTCAGAGACACAGAAAACAGCATCATATTATCAGAAGGAAGGAAGGTGGGGGGTTAGTAAAGGATAAAGGAAAGTCAAATATATAGTGACAGATTTGACTTTGGGTGGTAAGCATTGTCAAAAATGCTTTGTCAAAAATAAGCTTTGTCCTGGCTGGTGGTACTTAGCAGTTAGAGCGTTGGCCTGCACACCAAAGGACTACAGGTTTGATTTCAGCTCAAGGGGTGTGGGGTTCACTCCTTTGGGGTGCAGTGTGAGGCAACCAGTCAATGTGTTTTTCCTACATAGATGTTCCTCTTCCTCCTTCCCTTCCAATTTCTCTGAAAAGCAATGGAAAAATCTCCAAAGTGTTATTCAAAGTGGTTATAAGATTTTACGCTCCTAGCAGCAGGGTGTGAGAGGAACGATTGCTTGGCCCCCTTGCCAACATTTGGCATTGTTGGAGCGTTCAACATTTGCCATTCTAGTGGTTGGTTGTGATGCCTCATTACGTTTTAATTGCATTTCTTAGTGACTAAAATGTGTATAGTTTATGGACTTACTGGCTATATGATTTTTGATGAAGTGCTCATCCAGTCCATTAGCTCTTTTTTCTTTTTCCTTATTGGTTTTTCTTATTATTATTGGGTGGCAAGTATTTGTTATATATTCTTGTCATAAATCCTTGGTCAGAAATCCAGGGTGGGGCCAAAGTAGGTTTATGTTGCGAGTATGGGAAACACAGCATTTATTCTTGTATTGTTATTTATTAATCACTGTATTGTTTTCCATATGAATTATTGTAAACCTACTTTTGTACCAACCTATATGTAAGAAGAATATATTCCCTCTCTCTGATTTACCTTTGTGTATCTTAATGCCACGCTTTGAAGAAAATGTTAATTTTATATAATAAAATGTGTTTTTATGAATTATGCTGTAGCACTTTATGTACTCTAGAACCTTGTTCAAATATTGCCTTCATGAGAGGCATTCTAACAGTGAATAAGCATGACTTCCTGACCTGCCTCGACACATCCCCCCGGGAAAATTTGGGAAGACTTTCTTCATTACAATGCCTCTTCCCATTGTTCTGTGGGAGTCAGCAGAGATAAAACAGCCAATAAGCCCTAACTAGTTTGGCTCAGTGGATAGAGGATCAGCCTGTGGACTGAAGGGTTCCAGGTTCGATTCCAATCAAAGGCATGTACCTTGGTTGTGGGCACATCCCCAGTAGGATGTGTGCAAGAGACAGTTGATCAATGTTTCTTTCTCACTGATGTTTCTAACTCTTTATTCTTCTCCCTTCCTCTCTGTAAGAAATCAATAAAATATATATTTTTTCAAAAAACAGCCAATACGTTAACATTTTATGTCTAGTGTTTTTCAGCTCAAGTATTCATCTTCATATGGGACCCACCTGAGTCATACCTGGGCTTCTCACCAAAAAATTCAAGCTGACCCTGGGAAGCCCATGTTTCTCCATGTACTAACATGGATAGGGCAATCCTTATGACTGTACAAGGGTTTCACCATTTTCATGGCCCTTCTATGACTATTTGTATTTCTTTCATCTTCCTCCAACTTGATTTCTAGTGTGCAATCTAATAAAAGAGTAATACACAAATTGACCATCACCCGAGACACCTAAGCCACATCTACCAGCCAAGCCATGCCTCCCAGCCCATCACAGAGACTGTATGCAAATTAACCTAGCCAAGATGGAGGCCGGCAGCCACGGAGCTAGAGCAAACCAGAGGCTTCTGTTGCAACTGCCTGCCTAGGCTGGCTGAGCCTCTGCTCACGGCCACGCCTACCAGCCAATCAGAGCAGCTGTATGCAAATTAACCCAGCCAAGATGGAGGCCAGCAGCCATGGAGCTAGAGCAAACCAGAGGCTTCTGTTACAACTGCCTGCCTAGGCTGGCTGAGCCTCTGGTCACAATAACAATGTTTCAATTATAGAAGCCACGGAGCTGAAACAAATGGGAGGTTTCGTTACCTGCCTAGGCTTCAACTTAAAGAAACAGTGCTTCAATTATCTAAACTAATAAAAGCGTAATATTGAAATTAACTGTTTCTTGGGGCGCCTAAGCCATGCCTAGCAGCCAATCAGAGTGGCTGTATGCAAATTAACCCAGCCAAGATGGAGGCTGGCAGGACAGCTCTGCACTGGGAGCCTCCGTAGCCAGCACAGCTGTACTGGGTGTGTCAGCTCAGTGGCAGTGGAGGGGCCTGGACCGGGGGCCTTCTCCGGGTGTCCAGGAGTGCTGATCCCGGGTCCACTGCCTGGCTCCGCCACAGGGGCCTCTGCAAGGCATGCAGGAGCAGCTGTCCTGGGTCTGCTGCATGGCTCTCCCTCGGGGACCTCCTCTGGTGGGAAACGTCCACGCCTACACTCACCAACCCTCCCATCCCCCAGTTCATGAACCCTGAAGGGGCTGTGGACAGCCTGAAAATGGCTCTCAGCCCCTCACCCAGGCTGTCATCAGCAGGTGGACATCCCCCCCCAAGGTGTCCCAGACTACAAGAGGGCACAGGCCAGGCTGAGGGACCCCCCCCCGCCCCCACCGAGTGCACAAATTTTTGTGCACCGGGATCCTAGTATCTGATATAAAATCCTAAGGTTACACATTTTAAAAGGAACTAGAATTCTGATGTTCATATGTTGACTGAACACAGAACTTAGAAAGCTGGCACTGTGTACACCAATACCCACCCTGTCTTCCATGCTTCACATACTTTTCATAGTTTCAGCATTCCATACATAATAGTCTGATCTTATTGGGGAGAACACAGCTCTAGAGACTACAGTGATAAAAATATATTAGGAAGCAATTCCCAGTTATTTTGATAGCTCTTTTACACAGAATTTAAGAATATCTCTAAGATCTATTTACCTATGATATTTTATAATTTCTTTTATATAAAGGGCAAAACTATATTTTCTTATAATTGTTTTAATGATTATTAACATACTTGTTAACACACTTATTGTATTTATCATTATTATTTTAACTTACATATTTTTTTCTCTCATCTCAAACTTTTCTCATCTCTTATCCTGCCTTGGAGTAGCCTTTTCATGCGTAATCTAGAGGAGGAGAAAATATACAGGAGGGTGTTTTTGCAGGAATACTGAGCTAAAAAGTAGTATGCTGGTGGTTTGTACCCATTCGATGCGGTGTGGGTACACACCAGCAGCAAAACCAAGGGAGAAACCATCATTTCCTGGGCTTTTGTGTTTAGTTTTCTCTTTTCTGTGCCAGTTTCCTGTACTTCGGAAACAGAGGAGAAGTAGGGTTTGTTATAGAAATATAAGCAAAATTAAATTAAAAGGTCTAACTCAAATCCTAACCTATATAATAAAAGCTTAATATGCTAAGTGCCTGGACGTCTGGTCATCCATTCAACCAATCAAAGAATAGTATGGTAATGGTATGCTAAGGCTGCTCAACCACTCTCTATGACATGCACTGACCATCAGAGGGCAGTTGACCAGTCAACCAGTTGCTATCATGTGCACTAACTACCAGGGGGCAGATGCTCCAACTGGTAGGTTAGTTTGCTGCTGTGGTCCAGCTGATCAGGACTGATCGAGATGGACCAGACATGCCCTGGAGCCCTCCCATGGTCCTTCCCTGGCTGGCCAACCTCTTGCATCCCTCTCCAGTTCCAATTGTGCACTGGTTGGGTCCCTTGTCCTGGCCTGCCCTCTTGCAATCCGAGACCGCTCAAGGGATGTCAGAGAGCTGGTTTCAGCCAGACCTTGCAGTCCAGGCTGAGAGACCCTTCTGGTGCATGAATTCGTGCACTAGGCCTCTAGTTTAATATAATCATTCCCAAAAATAACCTTATTTTTTGACATTGATCTTGTCTCTCCATTAGTAATTAATTGTATTTTGCAGTTGTAATATGGGAATGCCAGATCCTCCTTTACCAATTTTTCTGTTTCAGTGAGAACGAATATAGCCATAGAGAATAGAGAGGCCTGATTATTTGCAACTATTTTTTATCATCAACAATTTTTGAACATTTATTATGTACTATCACTTGCTAATGACTTCACATGCATAATCTCATTTACTACATTCTGAATGAAATAGGAACTATTATTATTCACATTTGACATAGAGGCAGAGGTAGGGAGAAGTTAAGTATTGCCCAATATCAAGAAGCTGGTGTGAGCCAGCTGACTTCAAACTCAACAGTGCAATGCCAGGGTCTATGTCCTTTCCACCACTAATATATTTATTGAAAACATTTTAATATAAGTGGATCGACACAGTTCAGACCTCTGTTGTTCAAGTTATAATGGCATATTCGATCTGTTTCATTTGAACAGTTTTGCGTTAGTTCTTGAGCACTTTCCATAGTAGCTCTGCCTCCCACAAACAGCCTCTCACCAGGCAACTGTGTGTCTGCATCTGTGGGATGCAGCACTGGTCCAGGGGACTGTGGTTACTCAGCAGCTTCCAGCCCACAGCACTGGCATCACTGGCCAGACCATCCATCCCGCCATTACTGCAGAGTCTATATTTTTTAATTAGAATTCAGTGGGATTCATAGAACATTCAATAGGAAATATTATTTTAAATTTAATGTCCTGAATAATATTAATAAGTTTATAAAATATACAACGTCACAACAGCAAGGTGATTTTATGTTCATTTATATATCTCATTTACTATTATAAAAATGAAAGACTGAGTTGATTACTTATAGCTACCATCTACATTTTAATTTCAGGAGAATTAGCTCATAAATTAGTCTTACTAGATGAAAATATTTTCTTTGATGACTTAATTTTTGAGATGAAAAATAATGCACTATAATAAAATAAGCAGAGTAAAATAGTTACTGCTTACTTGTTTATATTATGGAGACATCAGCGTGTGTTGCTTTTTTAAATAAAGATACTAGAGGCCTGGTGCACAAAAATTTGTGCACTCGGTAGTGGGGGGGTCCCTCAGCCAAGCCCGGCCTGTGCCCTCTGATAGTCTGGGACCCCTCAAGGGATGTCCACCTGTTAGCTTAGGCCTGCTCCCTGGAGGATTTGGCCTAAGCTGGCAGTCAGACATTGCTCTGGCAGCCCAGGAGCCCTCAGGGGATGTCTACTTGCTAGTGGGAAGCAGGCCTAAGCTGCAGTCAAACATTCTTAGTGCTACTGAGGAGGCGGGAGAGGCTCCCACCACCACCGCTGTACTGGCAGCTGTCAGCCTGGCTAGTGGCTGAGCAGAGCTGCCCTGGTGGGAGTGCACTGACCACCTCGGGGCAGCTCCTGCATTGAGCGTCTGCCCCTGGTGGTCAGTGTGTGTCATAGTGACCAGTCATTCCCAGTTGTTTTGCTATTAGAGTCAATTTGCATATTATCCTTTTATTATATAAGGATGTATATATACAAACGTATGGACACATATATATAAATATATGTATATAAATATGTATAGGTATGTTTGTGTATGTGTGTGTGTTCTAGGAAATTATATCTTCTAATCATTGGAGCAAGTGAAATCTTGTGCTTCTACCGAAAGATCTGTAACATGAGAGATACTGCTAAAAAGTTGACTTGTAAAGATCTCATCATTGTACCATTGAAAATTATAATCTGATTGACATCTGTGCAAACTTCTATCTATCCATCTATGTATCTTTCCTTCTATGTGTCTTTTTCTTCTGATTATCTTATGAGGTAATGCAGATATTGACATCACAGAAGGTGCTTAAGAGGTAAATTTTAGTGTTCTGACAATTGAAGTCTTTTAACTGAGTATAAAGTTAGTATTAATTAATGGGACTTTACAGTTTGTGAGATTGGCCAGCCAGGCCGGGACTGCAGGAGGGCTCCAGGGCATGTCCAGCCCATCTTTCTCAGTCCTGATCAGCCAGCAAGCTAACCTACAAGTTGGAGCATCTTCCCCCTGGTGGTCAGTGCATGTCATAGCAACGGGCTGACTGGTTGACTATCTGCCCTCTGGTGGTCAGTGCACATCATAGCAACTGGTCACTGTCCGCCCCCTGGTGGTCAGTGCATGATATAGTGAGCGGTTGAGCAGCCTTAGTATATTATTAGCATATTACACTTTGATTGGTTGAATGGACGAATGTAAAATTGAACACTTAGCATATTAGGCTTTTATTACATAGGATTTATCTAAGGATTGACTTCAGGATGTTAATATTGTACTCTAGTAAGTTTATTTAAGGTATTAAAGAAAATGCATCTAAGAAATAATAAATAAAAATACATGATAAGTGGGGGTTTTTGTTTCACCATTTCTAAATGCACATATGGGTTGCTTTT
>PVJC01036859.1:0-17510 GCA_004026665.1 Murina feae | reverse complement strand
AAAGATGTTTTTCCAACCCTTCACTTTCAGTCTGTGTGAGTCCCTTGTTCTGAGGTGAGTTTCTTGTAAACAGCAAATATATGGGTCATGTTTTTTTATCCATTCAGCCACTCGATGTCTTTTGATTGGAGCATTTAGTCCATTTACATTTAAAGTTATTATTGAAAGGTACTTGTTTGTAGTCATCTTATTTATTGTGTCTGTTTTCTTTCTTACCTTTTTATTTCTTCTTTTTATACTAGACCCTTTAGTATTTCTTGCATTGCTGGCTTTGTGGTGATAAACTCCCTTAGCCTTTTTTTGTCTGTGAAGCTTCTTATTTCCCCTTCAATTTTGATCGAAAGACTTGCTGGATAAAAATACGAAACGCTTCACGAATTTGCGTGTCATCCTTGCGCAGGGGCCATGCTAATCTTCTCTGTATCGTTCCAATTTTAGTATATGTGCTGCCGAAGCGAGCACTAAACATAGTTCTTGTTGTTAATGAATTTATTTGTTCTGCCTTCAAGCATTAGTGAAATAATAATAGCAGAAGAAGACAGAATGTATATGCTATAGAAACCTGACAGGTTTATACAGTAAGTCCATTAGGCAGGAATAAAGATTTTATGAGGATGTAGAGATATTTGGGGCAGAACAGGATAGGACTGACAGAAGTGTAACAGTTTTTCTGGCCACAGTGAAGATTTGGGGAGAAAAACACATTTAGTTATTTGAAAATTACAACTCTTATTTCCTTCTTATTGGCCGGCACATAACTGACAACTCCTATTACTAGTACATTGCCTATGCTGATCAACATGGCTGCTTTTCAAAAGACCACTATCAGCAAAATAGAACCTAAGACAGTTTGCCCAGATAGTTGCAGTCATTTGCAAATAGACAAGCTAATGAGTCTCCTAGAAAGAGCCTTTAAATGACTAATAATGTGAGCTAGGAGGGTCCATCAAACAAATGCCTACTTTTGTGCATTTTCTTTAATTGATTTTGACTGACAGGTTGACTATGTCAAGGGCTTATGTCTTTTCCATTCTGTCACAAGCTGTAAATAACTTTATGCTGAGTATGAAAAACACACACGATATTTTCTGTGTTAAAGGAGACAAAAATAATTTCAATTGCTATAAAATTCAGATTATCTTTTTGTCCAGATATTGTGTTTTGTATTCTAGTATACAGTTCTATTTTTAAAAAGCTCCTATAACTTTGCTCTTTGCAACAAAGGCAGAGAAAGCTAAAACAATAAAGACAATAAAGAGTTCAATTTATTTTGAACTCAATTTAAAGTTTACAGCATGATATTTATATGTCTTAATCTAAAATTGCTTCAATTTCCCCAATGTTTGTGCAAGGAGTGATTCAATTTCAGATTAATTCAGATTGCTTTGGTAATGGAGCTATTGTCTACTAAATAAATCCATCATGATAAAAATGCTGTCCATTTAAAGTAAAATGTTCCCTGTTTTTTGAGATCTAAGGTTTGATAATGGTTTTTATTTTGCTAAAGGATTATACATCACTTTACAGTTATCTTTCTTTAAGAGAAACTGTGTCAAAAACCCAATACTCATCTAAAGACTCATCAATACCTGCCTTTAGTTTTTGTTTTAAAATTACTTTTTTTAAAGATTAAATACAAAATAATACAAAAGAATATATATGATGTGACCTATAAGTTCCTGGAAGACATTTCCAGCAACTGACAGTAAGAAAGTAATTGACACATTATACATGACTAAGGACTTTAATTTTTCATATATCCCAGTAGCTTTACAGTTGTGAGGACATTGAAATGGGATAACAGGATACAACATCGCCCCCCCCACCAAATAAAATCCTTATTACTAATCTCAAACAAGGAACTGTCAATCCATTCTGTGTTAAAGGTGGCTCTTGATGCAGTATTCAGTTATATGACCTATTTTTTTTCCTTATCCCTTGGACTGGTCCTCCCATAATTAAGATATAGAAAAATATTTAAATCAAGATGATAATGAAGAAGCAATATAAAAGTTAAATAATGCAATATGATAAACCTTGATACATGCAAAGATTCAAAATCCTTTTTTTCATACTTGCCTAAAAACAGGAATACCTAAATTCTTAATATTTTCATAGTATAACGATGAGGGAGGGTGACAAGAAATCTATTCACATTTATTTGGTAAAAAATAAATTAGCCTCTGCATCTAAACCAAGTTGGCTAATGAATATATGTTCTGGAGTCATAAAGGGGTTAATTATAATTTTTATCTGCATTAATGTTTTAACATCTTTGAAAGTTATTTCTTATTGTTAAGCTCATCTGATCACTTTACACTTCAATGGTTTGCCAAAAATTGAAAACCTTCTACTAAAATTACCTTAAGTACCAAACACCTCCCCCCACAAAAAACCCCACAAAACAAATAACAACAAGCTATTGTTACATAGGAAAAGAGAGACTGCTAGACTTTGTTAGAGAAACAACAAAAATAATGCTTTGTTCTAGAAGCTAATTGAAATTTATAGAACCACATCATACTCTATAAAGACAGTTGGAAACAGAGGAAAAACAGCATGGAATTAACAAATAAGATTGATATTTAGACCTATAAATTTATATCATGGTGGAGTCCCTTTGACTATTCTATACAAAATGATTTTCAGAATATTTCTATTAATATCCTTCAGGTGTAAATTAATGAAATCAAATTAATGAAACCAATCTTCTCCCATCATCTAAAAAGAAGAATGCTATTAAAGACAGCCTTACATTCCAATTCTTTTACTAATGACAAGTCAGTAGTCAGAACAAAAGCCTACATAAGAAAATTCTAAAAGAAGATACTTTGACAATAGCATTATGATGTCTTGAGAAAAGTCTTGTGAAAAGTCAGTGATTTGAATGGGAATAGAACGTCACCAAAATAAGTGATGCTAACAAAGATATTCAGAAAATGGATCTGCTTAAGTCATTTTACTTAAATCATGCAAATAACCCTCTAAAGAGAGCAATACACACATCATCATCAGTTAATGAACAGTGAAACTGAAACACAGAGAAGTTAAGCTCTTTGCAGATGGTACATGGAAACTACTACCCTATATAATAAAAGGCTAATAATATACAAATAGACCAAACTGCAGAACGACTGGTTGCTATAACACGCACTGACCACCGAGGGCAGATGCTCAACACACAAGCTGCCCCCTGGTCATCAGTGCGCTCCCACAGGGGGATTGGTACTCAGCTAGAAGAGGGGCTCATGGCTGGCGAGCACAGTGGCAGTGGTGGAAGCCACTCCTGCCTCCTAGCAGTGCTAAGCATGTCCAACTGCTGGGTTAGGCCCACTCCCCGCAGGGCAGTCAGACATACCCCAAAGGTTCCCAGACTATTAGAGAGAGCACAGGCCAAGCTGATGGACCCCCACCACCCAGAATGCATGCATTTCATGCACAGGGCCTCTAGTAGGGGAATAATAATGAGTTCTCCATTACTTGGAGATTTTCCTTTGACCTGATTTCTTAATCTGTAAAAGAGTGATGATGAGAACTACCACCAAGGGTTTTTTAGGCATTGAGACAATGTACATATGGGGCTTGCATTACCTGGCATATGGTAAATACCACTATTAATTATTATAATCACATAACTGACCAGTCACATTTGAACACATTTTGTTAGTTTGCTGAGACTGCCATAAAAAAAAAAAAAATAGCACAGATTGGGTGGCTTAAACAACAGAAATATATTTTCTCACGGTTTTGGAGGCTAGAAGTCCAAGATGAAGATTCTGACAGATCTGATTCTGATGAGAGATCCCTTCCTAGGTTGCAGGCCAGCTATCTTCTCACTGTGCCCTCACATAGCCTTACCTTTGTGGGACACACTCTTCATGCCTCTTCCTGCTCTTTTAAAGAACAGCCGTCCTATTGGATTAGGACTCTTTCCTTATCACTTCAATTACCTCCTTAACGAATCTTTCTAAAAATACAGTCATATTGAAGCTTAGGGCTTCAAATTACAGATGAGAGGGGGTGTACAGTACATAATATTCTGCCCTGTCCTCCAAAATTCATATCCTCTGTTTGAAAAATACATTCACCCCACCCAAGAAGACCCCAAAATCATAACCCAACCATTTATGAAATCCAAGTCTAGTCTCATCTAAATACCATCTAAGTCCAATGTGGGTATGACTCTAGATATGATTCAACCTGAGGAAAAATTTCTCCCCAGCTGTGACCCTATGAAAGCAGACATGTACTTCCAAAATGCAGTGGTGGAACAGACATATCAGAGGCATTTGACATTCCAAAAGGGAAGAACCAAAAAGAAGAAAGGGTTGAGGGGTCCCAAGAATGTCCAAACTCTAGTGAGGCAAATTGCATTGGATCTCAAGGTTTGAGGAGAATCCTGTGGCTTGATGTTCTGGCCTCCAGGTTCATCTAGGTAGCAGCTCTTCTTCTGGACCCACTGGGGCAGAGGTCTTGGAGGAAGCTCTACTCTGGTTGTGGTTGGCAGCCTTGCCTGTCTAGCCCTGGGCTGATCTCTGATTATCCTCAAGACCATTCTTCCCTTTTCTGGAAGGACAAGGCATGTTCACAATTAGATAGTGCATAGTATTGTTTTGTCCTGTAGGATGCTGGAAGTCCAAAACCTTCCTTTATTTCATCCAGTCTCTGTCCCCTTTATTCCAAACTGGCAGTCAGCATCTATGCCAATATAATCCCATCTCTATGCCTGACTTATGCTGAGAAAGCGGACTAATCCTTGGCTTATCTCTTCATAGGATGGTTGACTAGCTATACCTTTAATGTAGAAAACATGTTTCCTCATTTTTTTGCAATGTGGATAGCCTGAGAATTTTCCAACCTTTAAGCACTGGTTCCCTTTTTGCTTAATTATTTCTCTTCAATTCATTCTCTACTCTCAAATTTTATTATAAATATTATATACTATGCACTATAAGGCACACTATATTATTTCACATCTCCATGACTTTCCCATCCTGTTATCCTGGAATATATATTGCTAAGAAACAAGCGATCTTAAGCAGTAATTGAACCATGAAGCAGGGAGTGTTCAATAACAAGATACTGTGCTCTGTCATATTTATGTGAAGGCAGCTTAAATTTAAAGTCAATAAGCTCTGCTTCTCCTGAAACTATTATAATATTATAAATATAATAAAGAAAGCACTTGGATTTTTTTCATTACTTCCCTATCACTTATTTTATTTCTGCAAATTCTGTGTGTGTAGCTATATTCCTTTTACAGCTCCACAGAGGCGAGTGAGGGAAGCACCTTATGGTCTGCATTTAGAAAGCTATTGAAGATTTGTGGGTGCCGACAGTGAAGACATGACATACAGGGCGATCTCCATTCACTCTTTCCTCTGCTAGGACCTCATTCAAAGGCCTACTATTCCACTCACCCTTAAATCTGTAATCATCTTTCACAAACTGGCTTCCCTATATCCCTAAATCTTATTATAAAGAAACTATTTTCCAGAAATACACAAGAACTTTGTATTTCTGCTTATGCCATGTTCTTTCATGCCCCTGGGCTGCCAGCATTTTTTCACATATTTGACTATGAGTCTAATGCTACCTAAAAGTCTCTCCTGTACCTGAAAAGACATGCTTCCAGCCCCAGATTAATTGTCTTCTCTTCTATATAGTCTTCTCTGCTATCTCTAGGTAGAGATAATCCTTAAGACAACTATGCTTTCACAGAATTATAACTATGATAATACTAGGGGCCCAGTGCACAAAAATTTGTGCACACGGGGCTCCCTCAGCCCAGCTTGTGCCCTCTCAAAGTCTGGGACCCCTCGGGAGATATCCACCTGCTGGTGTGCCTGACCAGCCTGGGTGAAGGGCTGATGGCTGTTTGCAGTCTGGCCAAGCTCCCCAGAGGGAACCCTCACCCCATGGGGGTGTGGCCATTCTGGGTGAGGGGCTGAGGGCTGTTTTCAGGCTGCCCACAGCCCCTTCTGGGTTTGGGTCCCTACTGGGGTGCCTGGCCAACCTGGGTGGGGGCTGAGGGCTGTTTGCAGGCTGGCCACAGCTGCCATTGACCCAGGGTCCCAGCCAGGCTGGCTAGAAGCAGGTTTCTGGGGTTTATTTATCTAATCTAATAAAAGCATAATATGCAAATTGACCATCACCTAAGCCACACCATCCAGCCAATCAGAGCGACTATATGCAAATTAGCCCAGCAAACATGGAGGCTGGCACTCACGAAGCTGAGTAAACAGGCAGTTCCCTTTGCAGCAGGAGTAAAAGTGTTTGCAGGCCGCCTGAGCATCTCCCGGCTCCAGGCAACAACATATTTGCAACAATGTCTCAATCATAGAAGCCTTGGGAGCTGAAGCAAACAGCAGACCGGGCCTGACTTCTAAGGGCAGCAGTGTCTCAATTATAGAAGCCAGGAGGTGAAGCAGAGAGGAGGTTTCATTTCCTGCGTAGGCCTCAGCTTATAGGAACAGTGTAACAATTATAGAAGATAAACAAACCCCAGAAACCTGCTTCCAGCCAGCCTTGCTGGGACATTGGGTCAATGGGAGCTGTGGGCAGCCTGAAAGCCTGAGAGCACCCGTCAGCCCGTCACCCACGCTGGCCAAAGCCCAATGGGGTGAGGGATCCCACTGGGGGGCTTGGCCAGCCAGCAAACAGCCATCAGCCCCTCACCCAGGCTGGCCAGGTACCCCAATAGGGACCCAAAACCTGAAGGGACTGTGGGCAGCCTGAAAGTCTGAAAATGGCCCTCAGACCCATACCCAGGCTGGCCACACCCCAATAGGGTGAGGAACCCCACTGGGGGGCTTGGCCAGCCTACCAACAGCCATCATCCCCTCACCCAGGCTGGCCAAGTACCCCCATAGGGACCCAAAACCTGAAGGTTCTGTGGGCAGCCTGAAAGTCTGAAAACGGCCCTCAGCCCGTCACCCAGGCTGGCCACACCCCAATGGGGTGAGGATTCACACTCGGGGGCTTGGCCAGCCTGAAAACAGCCATCAACTCCTCACCCAGGCTGACCAGGCACACCAGCAGGTGGACATCCCCAGAGGGGTCCCAGACTGCAAGATGGCACAGGTCGGGCTGAGGAACCTCACAAGTGCACAAATTTTTGTGCACTGGGCTCCTAGTCTTCTATAATTGAAACTTTGTTGCCTTGAGTGGAGGCCACAGCTGGCCTAGGCAGGCAGTTTCCTCCATCACTGGCCTCCTGTTTGCTCTAGCTCCGTGGCTGCCGGCCTCCATCTTGTCTGGGTTAATTTGCATATCATTGCTCTGATTGGCTGGTGGGCGTGATTTGGCTGGTGAGCGTGGCTTAGGTTTAATGGAGTGAGGGTTAATTTGCATATTACACTTTTATTAGATTAGATAATCAATTATGACTTCACTAGAGGCCTGAAGCACGGAATTTGTGAAAGGGGCTCAGCCCTCCCAGCTGTGGTGGCTTACCTCAGCCTTCATAGCTGCAATGGCTGCCTCAGCCCTCACAGCCCCAGCTTCATCCAGAAGGTCATTTGGTTGTCTGGTCTAATTAGCATATTATACTTTTATTATTATAGATGGGCTTGCTTCCCTTACTCACATATGAGGTCATGGGATCAGAGTTTCTATTCTCTTGTCTTCAAGGAAAGGTAGAGTATCTGGTGTATAAAAGGTACTAAATGTGTGTGGGATAAATGAATGAATGATTGTGGAAAATATCTATCCCCACCCTCCTGAATTCCTTCTGAACTAAAAGCTGATGTTTACCTTTATTAAAACCTATAGTTTTCTACAACCAAGTCTATATCAAAATGCAGAAAGGACCAGCTTCTCTTTTAGTCTTTATAAAAATCCAACTCTAGTGAGGCCCAGCATTGTTTGTGACTGAGTTTAATTTGTCAGAGGTTGCAAAACTAATTAGCTTCCATTGCATTGGTGAGCTCTGGCCAATGGCGTGTGAGTGAAAGTGGGGAACACCACTGCTGAGTTTGGTCCACAGGAAGCCCCACATGTTTTCCTTGTGCCTTTCCTTCTCTACCAGTTAAATGAAACTAACAAGAGTGATCTTAAAATTCACATTTTGAAAATAGCAAGAAAGAAGATGGGAAGAGCCCAGATCTTTGAAACTGTATTTAAATAAGAGTTGATCATGTTCCAGCCATCTTATTTTTACTTTAAATGACTAAGAAGTAAAATTCTATTGTGCTTAAATTATATACATCTTGGTGTGCTTTTCGTTATTGAAATAAGTATTATCTTAACTAACAGCTGTTTTGGTTATATGTCAATAAATTTAATAAGATCACAGTAGAAAATAACAGAACAGGCCCTTTGTATGTGTGTGTGTGTGTATAAGAAACAGGAATGGAGAAGGCAGATCTGTGAGACTCTGCCTCTTGGTTGTGGTAACTATGAAGAATTGCTAACAGACCTCCCATCATCACAGATTGCCTCTATTTAATAGGCAGCTCTCACACAGCTGTGCTCCTGCTGTTTGCAAAATTTACTTTGAATATATAATGCCAATTATAAGGACTGAACACGTCAAGATTTTGACAGGTGTCTAGATAGTTATGCAATTAATTTTATTTATGCACTTTCTGTTTTAAACGCTCATGCAAAGAAGAAAATTGACTAATGTATCTTAAAAGGAACACTCATACTTACCTCTGTACCTCAAATTATCACCACTCTCCCTCCTCACAAAGAAAGGGAGAGAAGGCAGGGGGAGGGAGAGAGAGAGGAATTAAAAGTGGAAGAAAGAAAAAATAAGTTAAAGAAAAATAGCTAATTGAGTAATGAAGCTTACTATGAGATATAAAGATGACAAAATTTGCAAGCTAGTCATTTGCTCAAAGGCTATAAAAAAGCATAGGGATTATGACCAAGGCCAAAAAGGGGTGAGAAGCCTGATGCTTCTTTTGAATTCTAAGGCAGCATCTAGACATTTAACTATGCTGCAATCACTTTTCAAAACTGAGAAGAAAAAAAAGCTTTACTCTTAATCTTTTCTCACAGATTCTATGACACAGCTTGGGGCAACATACAGTGACAATACCATGAGCACCTCCTTGGCACTTACGTAGTAATGATACTGTGCAATTAAATCATCAAATACAGTGTGATAAGCTCAGGCAAGATAAAGTATGCTCACTGAATCAGGAAATAGATCTTTAAAACCAAATACTTACACAGATCTAAACTAATAAAAGTGTAATATTAAGATTAACCATCTCTTCGGGACGAGTAAGTCACGTCCACCAGCCAATCAGAGCAACTATATGCAAATTAGCCTAGCCAAGATGGCGAAGGCTGCAGCCCCGGGAGAAGCTGCACACAGGGTCCAGCTGAAGTGCAGGATGGGAAGAGCAAGCAAGCCAGTGGCTGAAGCCCTGGGCAGGAGGAGCAGGGTGGGAAGAGGCTGCAGTCTGGAATCGATCATTTCGGGGCTCCCCACGTATGCCATGGCCACCCGATCGCTTCCCCAGTGGATGGCCCCAAGGGTCAATGGGAGCTGTGGGGGGTCTGAAAACAGCCCTCAGCCCCTCTCCCAGGCTGGCCAGGCACCCCAGTAGGGACCTGAATCCTGAAGGAGCTGTGGCCAGTCTGAAAACTGCCCTCAGCCCCTCACCCAGGCTTGCCACACCCCCATGGGGTGAGGGACCCCACTGGGGAGCTTGGCCAGCCTGCAAACAGACATGGGCCCTTCACCCAGGCTGGCCAGGTACACCAGCAGGTGGACATCCCCAGAGGGGTCCCAGACTACGAGAGGGCACAGGCCAGGCTGAAGAACCGCCCCCCCCCTCCAGTGCACAAATATTTGTGCACTGGGCCCCTAGTTACAGTATAATTGTACTCATGTTCTCAAGATTTAAAACTCATAATTTTGCTTTTTACATTAGGATAACCCTTTCATTCATTTATTCATTTAATATAAGTCCTAAAACCTTTTATATGCATCTATTTTTTAACTTATAATATTAATGGTCTATATATAAACTATTTTCTTCAGTAAAAAATATGATGGTAAAATTAACTAGAGAGTAATAGGATTGGAAAATATTTGGGTGACAGTTATTTTCAAAAGTTTGACACTAATGTTTGAGTTATCCAAAAGGCAGATATCCAATCACATCATGAATAAACCTGAAAATGCTTGCCGGTAGAAGCCTGGGGAATGATGGAGATTTGGGGATATGTCTCCTCCTGTCTTTCCTGAGCAACTTCCTAAAAATATAACCATACTTAGTTGAAGATCTTCACATGTATTTATTTCTCTTTGAAAGAATTTTGAAAACACACACACTCATGCACACACATTATATATGCATATACACAGTATGCATACCCCGCCACACACACACCTAACTTTTTCAAGGTTGACATAAAACACAGATTTAGCATGCATTTGTATATTTCTAAATCATATAGTGTCTGACTTATTATGCTCTATAAATATATAGTCCTTAAAACCAAACCTTGGGTATGTAGATTTTTGAGATTTCCATCTTCAAGAGGGAGTCTGAAAGAAGGTAGGAGTGGGGGAATCGATGCCAGATCCAGTGGTAGACAACAGGTATTTGAAGACAGTGGCATTGCCATAAGCTTGCCACCTGAATAGATAAGGTGTTTCCACTTTATTTCTTACCTGAGCTACTTAGATTTGCTTTCCTGGACCTAATCCTTTGGGAGCTGCACTTTATTCTTAAATCTTCTCTTAGGTGATTGTCAGTATGGTTTTTAACCCCAAGATGGCATACCCTAGGAAGTAGTCTTGAGAAGAGTGAGAAGGGATTGTGAAAGAGAAGGTGGGGAACCTAGAACTAAGAGGTCATAAGTGGAATCTCATTTGGACCATTCTTAGCTAAGAGTACATATGGAAGCTAAAGATCTGGATGTTATTTCCAGATCTTTAGCTTAACTTTGTACATTATCTCCACCATTAATTATAGTATAACTATAACTGAAAGGCAAGAGGGACAGTGGGGGAGGCAGGGAGTACAAACTTGTGAATAGCATTCAATTGCAGAAATAGTAAAAACAAAACAAAACTATACAACTCTGCAGCAAGAATTGCTGAGGCATGGGCTATTACATCAGAAGTACCTGTGTGAATCCCTGTCTCTGTTCTGCCATCAACTATCTATGATATTATGAAAACAACCACCCAATATGCCAGAATCTGCCTCGGTTTCTTCTCACATTGAAGGTAGAATCTCCATGAAACATGTCCTTCTTCACTCTCCAAGAAAACTGAGCAATTATCTTCTCTGATCCTTGTCCCTGAGACTTAAGTTTTATACTATTACACTTAGAAGATTAAAACACACACACATATCATTTATCTTCCCTATTTGCGAGTGAGCAACTAGAGGGCTTATTGATAATCTTCCTCCCCCAGTTGCCTAAAACATTGCCTGACCAAAAAGAAATGGTAAGCAAATGTTTGCTGAGTCAGTGATTAAAGTGTGGTCATTATACTTACCTTGGTGTTTTAGGGGATTTAAAGGAAATACTGTGAAAATATTATCCTAGGTAAAATAAGCCAATCTGAGGAAGACAGCTATCACATGATCTCACTTATTTGTGGAATCTAATGAACAAAATGAATAGACCAACAAAATAAAACTTGAAGCATGGAGGCATGGAACAGACTGACATATCTTAACATGGGGTTGGGGGGATGAGAAGATATACACCAAAGAACTTACAAACTTATATGCATAGTCCATGGACATGGACACAGGCAGTAGGGTAATAAAGACCTGGTGGGGGAAGTGGTAGGGGCTGTGAGGAGGGGATAAAGGAGGTGGGAAATGAGAGATATCTATAATACTATCAACAATAAAAATATATTTAAAAACTAAAAATAAATGAAATACTGCATGTAGACCATTAAGTTGAAAACACCAACCAATATGCTCAGAAACAGAAGCATCGAGGGAGTGACAGAGAATAATAAAATACTGCCATCGCAGTTGTCAACCAACTGTAAGATAGTTTAAGGCACGTATTTTAAGCATGCGGTCTGCTAGTCAAAAGATGCAAACACTGCATTATTAAGAGGCAAAATAAAGAGTCAAAGGAAGTCAGGCTGGGTCCCAGAGTGCCAATATAGTAGTCAAACCAGTAGTTTGGTAAGGAATATGCTTTATACTGGAATTGCAGCTAAAGCATAACTCAAGACTAGATTATGGAGATAGGAGAACACTGCATCTGTAAAGCATTAAGGCATTATTTGGCTACTACAAAATTAACTATATATTTAAAATCTCTAAACTAAAAATTCAAATGTACATAATCAATGTGAAAAACCAAATTTAGTTTTTTCCTGGATGAAAGTGAGGATAGACCAGGTGAGGGATTGAGTGAAATGAAGAAACAATGAAGGAAGTCTCATAGGTTGTGTGGATTATCTAGGTGTCAGAAGTGAAGAAGTCTACTTAATGTGGTCTCTAGGAAAATTTTATGCGGCTAACCTGATGTACTTTTTTAAGTTTGCTTGGAATGTTTTTAAGCAGCACCAGTACACTGAAGTTCATCTCAGGGTTCGTTATTCCTTATCTAACATTTGCCTTCTTCACACTGTGAGAGCATGAAAGATAAATGCTGTAGCAAGAAGAGTTGAAAAAGTAACACATTTATGTACTACCCTGGAAGAAGACAGACTAAAAGAAAAACAGGGCCAGAGGAAGATGATCAGGAGAATAGTATGAAAAGGAAGCTGAGCAAGGTGAGATGCTTCAAAGTTCAGGTACACAATAGCCAGGTAACTGTCAGTGTCCTTTATTTAAGGGCCTTGTGCTTCTTCTAAGATTGTCTTCTCAAAGGGTCACAGAATGCAGGGCATTCATGGCTAATGTATTTATGGAAGAATGCATTAATTCATTAGGGTGTATATTCTGTCATGTAAAATGGCTTAGTTGCAATGGCTAAGCAAATCAAACTGATTCATCTTTCACAAAACATTCAGCGGGAAGCAATTGGGACTGTTTTGCTCTATAAATTAAGCCAAGAAGCCAGACTGCTTCTACGTTATTCTTTTATCTTTAGACAGCTGTCCTTGTCTGTAAGATATAAGATGACTCGCCAGGACATCCCATCCCATAATCATTTTCCAAGTTACTAGAGGAAGAAGGAGGAGAAGCATATGCATAGAACCTTTAAGGATGTGACCTAGAAGTGGCACAAATTATTGTAGCTTAGACTCCACTGGGTAGAACTTGGACACATAGCCAAACCTAGATACAAACTGAATATATATCATATTTCCAGGCATTGAGATGGGGAAAACTCTGATAGTTTATTTATTTAACTGAGAGAGGATATTCAAACATAGCAGAACTGATGAAAATCAACAAGCACATTGGTGAAAACCAACAAGAATGTTCAGAAGAGCCCTAACCGGTTTGGCTCAGTGGATAGAGCATCGGCCTGCGGACTCAAGGGTCCCAGGTTCAATTCCAGTCAGAAGCATGTGCCTTGGTTGCAGGCACATCCCCAGTGGGGAGTGTGCAGGAAGCAGCTGATCGATGTTTCTCTCTCATCGATGTTTCTAACTTTCTATCCCTCTCTGTAAAAAATCAATAAAATATATTTTTACAAAAAGAATGTGCAGAAGATCCTTGAGATATTTTTTCAGAAAATTTCTGAATAGCCTTGCAAAACAGATAAAATAGCCCTGTGCTACTGATGCTTTTCAACATCTAACTTCAAAGGTGGTGATGGTAAATTAGTGTTTAAGAGCTTAAACAAAACAAACGCAGAATGATTGCTCCCATATGTGCTTATGCTATTGGCTGCCATAAAATAAAACCTTTCATGACTGGAAAATTTAATAATCCTAGGATTAGGTAGCAGCTGTACCAGTTGCATACCGACTCAGTGCCGAGATTAAGTCCTCGCCCTATCATTTTGTAACTTTATAACTTGTTGAGCCCCTGACTTCTATAAAGCTATTTTCATTAATCTGTTGAATTGGGATACAAACTACTAAAAAGAACTAGAATGAAGATTTGATAAATGAATGCACATGAAGTAAAACAATTATTAGGTTTTCAATAAGCATTAACCAAATTAGAACTCTTATTGTTATTAACTAGGATGGCATTTATTTATTTCTATTTATCTGTTCTATTAAGTTCTCATATGTCCATGGGATAAAGATAAAAATAAAATCTTTGCAAAGCCACTCCACTACCAAATTATTGAAGCATATCTGTTTAATTATTTATCTTAACAGACACTGAAGTTGTTCAATTTGATCTATAATAATAAATCTCCAGAAATGGATTGTGTAAAACTTAAAGCTTCAAGTAAAACAATATTAAGCCCTAGTTAGTGGTGTATACCAGAATTGTTCCTGTTCTAAATGACTACGTATAAAATTCAGACACTTAGATCTAAGCCCAAGCTGTCCTGAGCAAGATCCTGTGGAAAACATCCTGTACTCTATATGTTTTTATAAGTTTTCCAGGTTTGGAAACACTTTAAAGCTTCAGAAATATTTGGCCTAGAGATACAAATAAGAAAAAACTCATGATAAAAGGCACATCACCATATAAGTAATATGAACAAATCTAGTTACCTTGGCCAGATAATTAGAAATTAAAATGTTTATTTTCCTGGTTTAGGCACTTATTTCCAAGTTGAGACTTCTCATAACAACACCCTTTTATAAGACATCCAATCCTTTGAAACAATTTTGTCATTATTTTGGAAGATTTCAAGGAGTTTTGGGGATTCACATATTATCAAACCTACTCACAGATCTAGATATAGAACTACAATATAAGATCATTAGTGATGGTCTAAGAAGTAGATGATTTACACACATTTTTTGTACTCCTTAAATGTCTGCAATGTAACTGTTTATGATCTTCATCTTATGGTGATATTACTGAAATTAAAGATGTAATTCACTACCTTAGAGTCAGTAAGGCTTGAAGCAAATACAGGGTTATTACAAAGAAACAGCAAAGAGAAATGACACCCTAAGTGACTAAAATTCTACTGTCAAGAAACAACAATAACTTTTTAACTCTACCCAAACCTGAATGTAAAGTGAAAATTTGAAGCTGTTAATATCTTCTGGAAAACTCTTGAACTGAAAAGTAATGCAGTATAGGAGGGACATGGACAATTTGCAGTTGTTTTGAGAATGTAAACTAATTCAAAACAGCTGAAGTAAAGAATGGCCTAGATTCCCTTCCCAAAGTGCTTTGGGGGGAACCTTTGTCTATTTATGTGGGCGATTCCAGCCTAATATCTTCATCGCATTCATTAATCTTACAGGCATTTACTCCACCATAAAAAAAAAAGAGAGATGAACCTCACATAGGAACTGAAGGTGACTGAAGGCTTCTTTCAGAAATTCACAGTGAAAGTTAGCTTTTTTCCCGCTTTACACAACATAGAAAGTTAAAATGTAATCTTCCACTGCAGGCATGGTACCTGCTCTCACAGAAATATTGCTGATTATTGCCAACACAGAAGCAAGACTCTGTAGCATGAAAGCCAGGAGACACTGCTTCACAGGCTCCCAAGATGTCACTGTCCAATAACCCAAGCAAATCTGACTCAAGGGGACAGAGCGCACAATCACTAGGGAAAATGTGTTACAGAATTTTCAGGCATGACAGCTAGAATCACAATATCCAGTGGTATCGCCAAGTCTCTTAGGACAAAAGAACCTATGTTCTGCCAACTGTAAACTAATCTCCTAAAATGTACTGAAATATCTAAAGTTTTCAATCAATGATCAGCAATTCCCCCAAACAAATGTATTCTACATAATATCGTATTTCACATAAGCATTTATTTAATTACATGTTTTCATGGATAGACCTATAGCAAAATAATGGCTTATATTTTATTTATTTTTTTAAATATATTTTATTGATTTTTTTACAGAGAGGAAGGGAGAGGGATAGAGAGTTAGAAACATTGATGAGAGAGGAACATCGATCAGCTGCCTCCTGCACATTCCCTACTGGGGATGTGCCCGCAACCAAGGTACATTCCCTTGACCAGAATCGAACCTGGGACCCTTCAGTCCACAAGCCAACGCTCTATTCCCTGAGCCAAACCGGCCAGGGCTTATATTTTAATAGCTGTTACTTCATAAGGTCTTTGATACGGCTTTTATTTATTGAACATCTACTAGGTGCCAGGAAGAATTTTAGGAGCTTTCCATCTATTATCTCTTATTTCAGTGGGCTCTTGCAGCAACCTCATGGTACCAGTAGCAGAAAAGGGAAAGGAGAGTCAGATCACTTGAGTTGTACACCAGTTAGCTGTGAAGGAAGGATTAGCACTATTTTCACTAAAGTATATCGTCTGTCAGGACAGGGTATTGCATAGAGGAAGCCTAGTACAGATTTTCATTTCATAGCAAAGGTGAATGGGGAAATTGCAGCACACAGTTCTTTTCAGCTTCCCTGTAACTTTCAATTTCTTTGAAACACTGTTATCTCTGTAACTAGTCAAGACTCACAGAACTTTTTCTCTTTTCAAAAGCAATGAAAGTACAAAGACAATTCATTCACTTTGATTTTCTGTGTGAGGGACACAATTTTGACTCTTTTCTCAATGTCAATTTAAATGTGAGGGTCTTGCCTTCGGCCTATGTTAATTCTTTGGCTCCTCGCCAGTCACATGACAGCAGAAACAGTAGAACATGGAGTTAAATCACTCTTGCTCCACTTACTGGCTGTAAGACCCTGGATAAGGTTTTAATTTCTCAGAACTCGGTTTTGATCATCCATACTGTGAGGACAGTGCTTACCTCCTCCAGCTGTGTGTTGACCTATTGACTAATATAAACAATGTAAATACTATCATAGGACATTAATAGTAACACATTTGTGCCCAACCCTCTTAAAGATCCATAACATAACCATTGCAAAACCATGAAAAAAGTTGTTTTTGAATCCCAAACTTATGGATTGGATTGCAAACCTTCATAATTTTGTTCACACCATTACTTCTCATCATATTTTCCAAAGGCAAACATATTAAGAATCATTTTATCCTACCATAACATGAAGCGATTTCAATGTGAATGCTCCAACTTCATTTGGGATACTTCACATATTAAGGGTTCTACATCTTGAAAGCATCTCCAAAGGATTCCCTAAATGAAATAGAACAAAAAAGCTTGTGAACATGGGAGAAAACTTAGCTTTTTCCAATAGTGCTTATCTCAAGGTCCTTATGTCATTTTCCATCTGGCTGCTTTTGTTCTGATTCTGAAAAATAGTCCCAAATGTATTTCCAGGCAGATTCACAACCCCATCCAACATATGACATGCCATCCCTGATAGCACTATTGCTAGCATTTTCAGATAATTAATTTCATTATATTTGCTTTTGTAAATCAATGGGTATTCTTAACTAGATATTATAAAGCAGTAAGTAGGCTATAAAACAACTTCCACATCAAACTGAATACTTTCAGTTAATCAATGATTTAAAGCATTTGGATGAAGAAAAAAAGCACGAGAGCAATCAAGTTTCAGCAA
>PVJC01036858.1:0-17512 GCA_004026665.1 Murina feae | reverse complement strand
CCCACCTATGCAAAACATGTATGTTCCTATCATTTCACTTTTTATCCAACCCCGGAGGTTTGCTTGCTCTGCTTTCTCCCACCGGTGGGTTTGGTGTAATCCACTTGGGTCATCTCTTTTGACTGTAATGTGTATGTAATGTGTAAAATCAGGTGTGGCACCACTGTCCTCCGGAGCGTTCTCTCAATCCCTGGAGAGTTCGCTTCCTGGCAATTGACCACAGTTTGGCTCAAAGAAACAATTCTTCACAGGTTGGCGTGTCTCAGGTTGACAAGGCTTTTGTGGAAAGCGCTTACCAGTTTAAACACTGGTAACCCTGCGCACAAATCCCTGGGCCAGCACCGCGCTGCTGCCCTCCAGTAGCTCCCTCCACCCCCACCCCCCCACACCTCGCTATCCTGCCCTCTCCTGCAGCTCCCACCACTGCGGGCCAGTAGCTGGCTGCCCCACCCTCCTGCTGATCCATAGATCCAGCCTTTGTGTGGTCAGCCATTACCCATCCAGTCGTTACCCTGTTGAGGCATAATGACCTATTACATCTTTATTATATAGGATTAGAGGCCCGGTGCATGAGATGTGTGCACTGGGGTGGGGGGTAGGGATCTCCTCAGCCCAGCCTGCCCCCTTTAGCAGTCTGGGAGCCCTTGCGGATGTCCAAGTGATGGGGATCGGGCCTGAGCTGCAGTCAGACATCCTCAGTGCTGCCACTGATGCTGGGCTTCCCACCATCAGTGCTGCACTGGCCATTCCGCTGATCAGTCAATTTGCATATTACCCTTTTATTATATACTAGGGGCCCCGTGCACAAAAATTTGTGCGCTGCGGGGGGGAGTCCCTCAGCCTGTCCTGTGCCCTCTCACAGTCTGGGACCCCAAGGGGGATGTCCACCTGCTGGCATGCCTGGTCAGCCTGGGTGAGGGGCTGATGGCTGTTTGCAGGCTGGCCAAGCCCCCCAGTGGAGACCCTCACCCCATGGGGGTGTGGCCAGCCTGGGTGAAGGTCTGAGGGCGGTTTTCAGGCTGCCCACAGCTCCTTCAGGGTTTGGGTCCCTACTGGGGTGCCTGACCAGCCTGGGTGAGGGGCTGATGGCTATCTCCAGGCTGGCCAAGCCCCCCAGGAACGTCCCTCACCCCTTGGGTTGTGGCCAGCGTGGGTGACGGGCTGATTGGCGCTTTCAGGCTTTAAGGCAGCCCACAGCTCCCATTGACCCAAGGTCCCAGCAAGGCTGGCTGGAAGCAAGTTTCTGGGGTTTATTTATCTTCTATAATTGAAACGTTGTTGCCTTAAGTGGAGGCCACAGCCTTCCTAGGCAGGCAATGAAGCCTCCTTTTGCTTCAGCTCTGTGGCTTCTGTAATTGAAACTTTGTTGCTTTGAGCTGCCTGAGGCAGGCAGTTTCCTCCAAATAGAAGCCTCCTGTTTGCTCTAGCTCCGTGGCTGCCAGCTGCCATCTTGGCTGGGTTAATTTGCATATTGTTGCTCTGATTGACTGGTAGACATGGCTTTGTCTGGTGGGCGTGGCTTATGTGTCTCAGAGTGATGGTTAATTTGCATATTACTCTTTTATTAGATTAAATACGAGGATAGCCAAGGATTTTTCTCAAAATTTTATCCCGAGCAAGTGACCTCACCACTGGTGGTTGTCATTGGGGGCTGCGCATCTTCCTGGGTGTGGCCTCAGCTTCTTCACAGCCTGAGTATCCACCGAGCCCAGGTTCTGGCTTGGGACTTGGTCCTGTAGGTCTCCCAGCCAACGTGTGTTCTTCATTCAATAAACTGAGTACTTATGATCCATGAAGGTGCTGTGTACCGAGTAAAGTCTCTTGGCTTGCTTAAACATCCCATAGACTGTGACCAGAAGGAAAGATTTTTGAAGAAGAGGGATAGAAGGTGAAAAGAGGAATGGAGACATGGGGTAAGAAGAGCTGGGAAAATGCTGCGCCCGTGAACCTAGTCAGTCAGCAGGCTGTTCATCCTTTTAAGAGTGAGTGGTAGTATGCATAAAAAGCAGCGTGTCTTCCCATAAGTACTGTAACTTGGGGGCCAGTATTCTGCCTCTCCTAGTCACTAATTTTTCTATGTGTGTGCCTCTCCAGCCCACTAGTAGGGTTGCATTACTTGAATACTATTTGGGTTTGATTTTCAGATGTGTTAGCAAAGATTGTAGGCTAGCTGCACTTAATAGGTTATGTAATGTAAATTAGAATTGGTTACCACATCCTTGATGCCCAGGTTACTGTTTCTCACCATAGTTGGTTATTTGCAAGTGTTTGATTAATCCTATATAATAAAAGCCTAATATGCTAAGTGGTCCATTCGTCAGATCGGCCATTCGACCAATCAAAGCATAACATGCTAAGGCTCCTCAACTGCTTGCTATGACGTGCACTGACCACCAGGGGGTAGACGCTCTGACCAGTAGGTTAGCTTGATGCTGGGGTCTGGTGGATCAGGACTGAATGAGATGGGCCAGACATGCCCTGGAGCCCTCCCATGTCCCTCCCCGGCCCCAATCGTGCACTGGTGGGGTCCCTCAGCCTGGACTGTGCCCTTTCACAATCCAGGCTGAGAGACCCTCCCCTCCTCGCCGCCCCCCCCCCCCACCTAGTGCACGAATTTTGTGCACTGGGCCTCTAGTATATTCATAAAAGCACATGCAAGCTATATCAAAGCTGAAATCACAAAATAACTTGCAAACAAGACAGAGTTGCTGCTAACTGCAAAATCTTGTGGATTAGAGCTGGTGGTCATGGATTCTTTGTCCCTTTGCCTGGTCCCAGGGCACTCCTAAATGTGATTGGGTCATATAACAATTTTATAGGATTAGCTTTCTGCTATTCCAAGCAGAAATTTTAGCACATGAAAATATCTTGCCCATAAAGCACAATGAATAGAAATGGTTGAAGGAGGAAGATAGCTAAACCGAACTGCTACAGCCTTTTACCAGTTTTCTTCATTTCTTAATGTATTTAATTTCTCCATTGTGCTATAGGAATTTTTCAGAGTTCTGAGGCTTTTTTTCCTCTTCTTCCTCTATAGCATTAAAGTTGACCACAGATCATTTTTAATAAGACTGTTTTAATAAGTACTTTGTTAATAAACAGGACCAAGTACTGTTCTTGTGTGGAAGTAGTTGGATAGCAAAAATGCTATCGACCATGTAGCTTCCACACACCTCATGGTGCCACCCCATCTCCACCTTCTGACCATTTCTGATTATGTCTCCATTTAGCATCTTTCATGTATAATTTAACTCTGGTGAGTGCGTGTCTCCTACTAATACGTAATCCACAAAGTCTAGACGTGCCCATTGTGTCCACTGATGCTCTCCAGTGCGTAGTACAGTGTCTGCCACAGTGTTGTTACTTTGCATTTGTTGAATGGAAATAATTCTATAACCTAGAATTATTTAGAGATTTCCCTAGACTTTGATTAATTTAGGTAGCCCATAGACAGTTTATTCCTGTAATTGTTGGTCCATTGTTGCAGCAAGTCTGGTCCTTGCAACAGCAGTAATACAACTTGCTATAATAACTTCTTCATTACCAGATTTCCTTAATTTTAATATTAATCAGAAAATACCCAAAGTGAATACTTCGTGACTGTAGAAGGCTGTGTAGGCAGGAGCCTTGTAAAGTGGAAATGTTCTATTATTTCAGTACATAACACATTCAACACATGCTGATTAAAGTAAGTCAGATTCGTCATACAAACTCTCACCATCCTTCGAGGTCACATTTCTCAGAAGCACCATAGAGTTGTTGCATGTTTCCTTCAGCCTCAGACTTGGAGGTCTCCATGTATTGCCCAGATTAATCTTACATTATCTAGCTGTCTGAAAACAAGTGTGTTGCATAGTAGGCCTTGATTATGGTTTATAGTGCCACGTCTGGTCTGTGAGGCCTGAAAGAATTTCTTTGTATCTTTCATTTGACCTGCAATGTCTAGGGGAAACTTAGAACTAAATTCTAGTCAATATGGAACGGTTTTGTTATGCCATTTTATTGTCAGTACAGTTATAAGACCATTACCTCCTGCCCCCCCCATGAAAAAAAACATATACTTCATTTCTCAAAGAGAATTCATTTCACTGTACTTACTTTTCCCTGTCTGAAAACACACCAGCATTTCCTTGTTGACTTTAAAAAACAAACTTCGTTTATTAGGAAGATGGTAACGTTTTCTGAAATAGGACTGGAATTTGAAAATGAAGGAGAAAGCTTAAGACCCTAGATTCCAGAGAAATGATACCTATATGATTTACAAATTGAGAAAATATAAAGTGGTCTCAGGGATGACAGAGGTGACAGGAAATCTTCTAATTTACAACCTTTGTCCGAAGCCATTAGCAGTTTTGTTTTGTTTTGTTTTTACAAGATACCTCCTTGTGTTGTGTTCCTCTGTTGCCACTTATGATGACATATTAAGCAGTATTGTCAAAGTTAAGGCTCAAGGGCTCTATGATAACATTGAAGTATCTATCCTCTAGAGAGATGGTTCTCAACCTTCCTAATGCCGCGACCCTTTAATACAGTTCCTCATGTTGTAGTGACCCCCACCCATAAAATAATTTATGTTGCTACTTCATAACTGTAATGTTGCTACTGTTATGAATCGAAATGTAAATATCTGATATGCAGGATGGTCTTAGGCGACCCCTGTGAAAGGGTTGTTCGACCCCCATGGGGGTCGAGACCCACAGGTTGAGAACCGCTGCTCTAGAGAAAAGTGAAAAAGACTCTGTTTAAACCAATTGTTCTAAAAAATTTTTTCTGGGACCAGAGGCATCAAACTTACCAGAAGTGCAAACTTGTGAGGCCTCACCCCAAATTAACAAGTCCTCTGGGCAGTTCTGATGAATGCTAAGGTTTGGTTTAAATCATGAAATAATTTCTTTTCCAAAATAAGTGTAATTTGTAGATATGACATTGGGTAGCAAATAGGCTTCTTTTGGAGAAAATACTCCATTCCTGGTATTTCCAATTTCTATAATATTATGTCCTATCTAAGGAAATCATACTCATTGTTCATGAACCTACCCCAATATTTATTCTTCTATGAACCTTTCTCAGTCCTTTGATCCATAAAGTGATGATTTCTTGCTGTCATTTTTCTCGTTCAAAGATGCTGTTCATGATTGTGGATGTGATCAGGCATTGAAGTAACAACTAGTATTTAGTATAGATTCTTCATGCTTTAAATAGGTTAATAATCTTGAACACAGTAATTATGAGAAATTGGCTAGAACTAACTGGTTTTCAAATAGATGTTTTTAAAAATCCCACTAATATGAATAGTTTGCTGAAAATATTAAAAACTGTGACAACAAATCCATTATTAGGGCAGAGACTTTTAAATGAAAAAAATCCTAAAACAAAACCTTGGCCTAAATAATCAAAACAATCCCTTTTAGCAGAAGTGCTGGATAAATGTGATTTAAATTCCGTGTCTTTTCAAAGAGATATTCACAAGCCTGATTCACGCCAAACACTCTGGAAAAGTGTTCACTGTTGCCTAATTTGAAGGTCATGGCTAAATGATAGGGCCAGTCCAAAAAGCGTAAGTAGTTGTGAAACATGGGGTTTGGGGAGCAGATCTCCCCCCCCTTGCAAGTTCTTGCCTCACAAAGTTTGAAGAATAAAATTCTCAGACTAAAAAGACGTATTAGTAAAAGGGTGGGCATTTATTGGAAGCAAATAAAAACTCCCGCATAGGGAGGGGTTCCCAAGGGGGTAACCAACTAAGCCCCTTTTTCTAAGGTTTTAAAGGCTGGACGTCCTCTTCCTTCTAATTGTACCCCTTCCTCATGTTATGACCCTGTGCTTTCCTAATTGGTCACTCTTCTGTAGGATACCAGTTTCAAAGTCCAAAACCCACGTGGTGCCCCTTCTTTATCTCCCCCTTATCTTGCACCATTCCTTCCCGGGATCTGTTGGCATTCCTCTATCCTGTGTGAAAACATGTTAAACATTTCGGCAGCTTGGACCTTCTTAGTCCCTAAAACCTGCCTGTTTTGTCTCTAAAATGCCTTCCAGTCAGATCTGACTGCCAGATTCTTTCAAAGCAGCTGTCACTTGACAGCAGTGCTGGTGAATTGCACTGGCTATTTTAGCTGCCTCGAGTGCTTTTCACAAAATTGGCTGCTTCCCCTTCCTTAGGACTCAGTCTCCATGTCATCTTCTCCATTATTTCTTTCCTGACTACACCACGTAAAGCAGCCTTCCCTCAGCCTCTGTCCTATCTCTATCACTCTTCAGCAGAATACCTTTTGTTTGGTTTACAGCATTATCACTATTTGAAACGTATTTTCCTTATTAATTTAGTAGACACTCTTTTTTTACTGAAATGTAACACTTCTTAAGAGGGGAGCCAGCTCTCCCTAAAGAACCATTGTCCTTGATTTGACAAATACCTGCTGATGTGACTGAATCTGGGTATTAACGGGTTGGGTAGAACAGATAAGACCCTTGCCCTCAGGTATTTTATGGTACAGTGGGGAAAACAAGTAGTTAGACAAAGAGATGTAAAATTAATAACTGTGATAAGTGCTAGAAAGGAGAGAAACATGGACTATGAGAGCTTGTAATGAAAAATCTAGTTAAGCAGATTGAAACCTCTGAGGAAGAGACTTGAGCTAAGATTTAAAACTCCAATAGATATCAAGTGAAGAGTCTAAGCTGAAAGAACAGCTCTGTAGAAAGACCATGTAGCAAGAGGGAAGATGATGGAGAGGAGGGACGGAAAGAAGTCTATGTAGCTGAAACAGTAGCTGGGAGTAGCAAGATACAAGAACAGTTATTGAGATCTACATGGGCTAGAATATGTGAGGGTTGGAGGGTTATGACTTATACTGAGCAAAATAAAATCATTGCATAACGTGGGCGTATGAGTGTGTTTACAGGGGAGTAATCATCAGATTTGTGTCTAGTTGAGATGGTTGTGACTAATCTGCAGAGGACATTCAAACAGGGAGTTCAGAAAAAGTCTATACAAATGTCATAGCAGTATCCCTCAGGAGAAAATATTAAAGTTTTGATTCAAGTAATGCTGGTGGCTGATGGGAAAGAAAAGACAGATCCAAGAAATATAAAAAACTAAAATTGAAAGGACTTCATGTTGAAATGGCTACTGTGTGAGCTGATAAATGGTGGAGCCATTCTCTGAGAGAGGAGGAACTACGAGGAGATACTGTGAAGTAGTAGATAATGAGCTTGGTTTTGACGTATCCAGTTGAAAGATGTCATTGGGAGTTTGGATACACTATGACTCTTTATATTTCTTGAATTTCTATAAGTTAGAAGTCTATCTGTACTCCATTCAATCTGAACAGTTATTTTCCATCATTTATTTTTAATGCCAAAATAGAATTCTGCAGCTTTGTTTCCTATAACCCTGACTTCTACATAATGTATGAAGCAACAAGTAGCCCTAAATTCTAACTAGAGAAATTTTACTCTAGTGAAAATCAATGAATTGTTGCTGGTTTTATAGATAAAGGATATAGGGCCAATAACTCAGAACCTGCTATCAAAACCATATCTCAAAAAAATGGGTGAAATCTCATATGTAATTTCACATAACCCAAAAGCAGAAATTGTCAAAACCTTTTATATTTAATATGGACATCCTAGCCAAGTTAAATAACATTCTATAATATCAGATTATAATGATTGTAGAATGGTCATCTCAAGTCATTCAGAGTTATGACATCCCCCTAACATATTTGGTCTTCACTGTTTATTGTCTACCGGATAGGCAGCAGAAAAAGGCTACATAGATGTCATAGCAATATACCTCAGAAGACACTGTAACTAAAATAACACAGTTAATAACATAACTTGTTATGTTATTTTAGTTACAGTGTTTAGTTAACGTTGAGATCTCTATGTGAGGTACTTTTTAAAGACAGCGCTAAAGAGTCAAGACTATAGGAAAATCACATTAGAAGCAATTAACTAGACTTTACCTAGAAAACATTGTTTTCTTTATTTAAATCATCTCCATTCTGTAGAAACTGGGATAGCACACAGGAGTACTTTCAATTTTTAAATCATTGTATGAGTTCACATTAGCATTACTTTTTAGGACGGTTCCTTATATTCTCATCTATTGATTTATCCTCATACGTCTATGTGTATATGTATTATGTATGTATTAACCACCATTAAATGCTTAATAACTATATATGGCCATGACAGTATATTAATTCAAAAACCTTTGTAAAAGTCATCTACTTTTCCCAGTAACTTTTAGCAAAAGTAGCGCTATTCTAAACTATAAAAGGTAAAAGCAACAATTTTGACACTTTTGGGAAATTTATCAAATAACCTAAACAAGCAACCTGTTTCCACATACACCAAATTTTCTCTTCATATAAAATCCTAATATGCAAATAGACCAAACGGCAGAGCATCCAAACAACTGGTTGCTATGACATGCGCTGACCACTAAGGGGCGCGCGTGGAAGCTAGCGGGAGTCGGCAGCAGGCGGCAAAGCACAGAACATAGCAGGCATCGGCCGTGGCGGGATGGTGGAGCAGGTGAGCAGGAGTGCCAGACCAAGGTGGGGCTCTGGTCGTGGTCATCGGGGCAAGTCTCTGGTGGTTACTGAAAATTTTGTGCTCCCGTGCGCCGCATTCCCACCAGGAGCTCATACCTGCTGCTGGCACTGGAGCCACTGCTCACACCCACTGCCGATGCCTGGCACTGGCCACGATTGCCTGGTGCCATCAGCGGGTGCAAGAGGCAGCTGCTGGCCCCGATCGCCCCTCAGAGCCTCTCTACCTCCCCCTGCTCCTGAGGGGCGATTGGGGTTGGCAGCTGCCTCTTGCATCCACTGCCGGTAATGGCAGCGCTCACACCCACTGGTAATGGCAGTGCTCACACCCACTGCCAGCGCTGACCCCGCTCGCACCTGCAGCCAGTGCTGGTTACGACTGCAGGAGCGGTGCTGCTGGCAGAGAGGGGACTAAGGGCCGCAGCAGGAGGGGCCTGGTGGGGGCATGGAGAATGGGCCGAGACCCACCCCTGTGTTCCCTGCAGCCTCGCGGCCCGCAGTTCCTTTCAAGGTGCACAAATTCGTACCCTGGGACCCTAGTTGTTCAATAAAAAGGAATTTGTTTATAATCTTAAAGTAAAAACAAATAATACCAAAATTTACCATTTTGCTTTACCATATTTTTCTCTCAATTTAGAAAAAGTCAATCTTCAATTAATGTAATTCAATGTTAGACTAAAGCTAAGTGAAATATATAGTCTAAAACTTTAACTGGCCTTTACTAATATATAAAATTTATAAATGCAAACAACCAGAAAAAAACAATGATGTGTAAACAATGATATGCTCAAAGTGATTTTTGAGTCTCCTTCATTGACAGCAAAGTGATAGGTGGTCACAAAATTGAAGGAATGCATTTCCCATTTAGAAAGAGAAGTGAGTGGTCCATAGTGCCCATTGCTGAAAATAGTCTTGATATTTATCATGGTTATGTGATGGGATAAGAAGACAATTGGATAATAGAAAATCATGTGTACTCTGCAGGATGTTTAATGCAACATCAGCTCTGAAACACCATAGTGATTATACCTCTGAGTGAGTTCATCATCTCTAATTTCTAAGCATTTATCATCTTACATTGAAAAATATTTGCACGCAGTATACAGAAACTTTTAAATTGAAACTCCTTAAGTATTACCCACCTAATACTGAGGAAAGTAGGAAATACTCAAACTAATATAGGATATATTCACATTTAGAAAATTTATTCCAGTGTTCCTTGTTAAATACATTTCATTACTTTCTAATTATACACTAAGACTGGTTGCACTAGAAAATTAGAGTTACAGAAATATATGAATAAGGACATGAAAACCACCCATAATCCTACCTCCAAAAATAGCCACCGTTACTATTTTGTTATACTGCCTTTCAATCTTATGCATGTATCTATTTTAATACAACTAAAATCATCCATATATAGATTATTCTACAGTTTTCACTTAGCATTGTATCATAATTTTTTTGTTGTTGTTAAGTATTGCTAAAATTATGAATTTTAAAGTCTATACAATGAACAATTGGTTCGATGTATAACAATGTGTCAAACAGGTAATGCATTTATGGGTATGTTTGCTATTTTCAATGTTCATGGTTAAAAATAAAATTTTTGCAACTCTTCGCATATTTGAATCCAGTGACCTTTAAACCATTTTATTAGGTATCAATGCTTCCGTTTTAAGGCATAATAAATAATTCAACAAACAAAGAGAATCTAAAATTTTTTTAAATTAAAAATAATTAAAATTTTGGAAACATAATATGGATAATGAAAAGACTGCTACAGTTGAAGACTAACTGCTTTAAAGGGGCACATATTTTTTACGCCACGCTTTTCTAATATTCTCTGTGACGCCGATGCCACTCACAACAGTAATTTTAGGATTGAAGAAAATGCCTGAACTTTTATGGGTGGCTGCTGTGACCTTGCCTAGTAGATGAGATCTCTGGCACGTTCTTGTCTTTTTGCATTGGAGAAGCGTTATCTGGAATAACTTGAGGGCTGAAGGGTCTTGCTCACATTCGTAGCACCTCAGCAGGTAGAGTCATTTTGATTGTCAGAATCAACAGTTAGTGCTGTATAAAATAGACAGTTGTTACAACTATGTTCATTAAATTGCAGTACAAAGATGGTTAGCTGAGAAATGCTTATCTGTAAGTTAAGCTGTCTTTATAGTCCAAGCAAAGTAGAAAATAAGTACACACCTACCTAGATCATTCAAATCAATGTACTTGGTAAAGAGACTAAAAAATATATCTTGTTGAAAATTGTCTTCCTTTGCTTTTAAAAAGTATCAATATTTAATTGATTCTATTTTAAACTTATATTAGAAAGTTAATCAGAATTCTTTGGTTTTAACATCAGAATCTATGAATGCCATCATTATTTATGTTAATTCAGTGTAGTGGCTGGTCATCAGTGTTACTGTGAGCCATTGTCTAAAAGACAAAATAAATACTTTTGGAAGACTAGTGGGACTAATTAGGTTGTTTAAGATAGCAACTAGATAACTGTGATTTGTTTCCTAAAGGTATTAATAAAAAAATCATTTAGAACCTTGCCTCTGATTCCCAATCTATCCCTCCTAAACAATAATAAAAATTGATATATGACTTTTCAATCACACTTTAGTGATAGAATGAGAGAAAGTGTTTATGATCATCCTTATGGTTAATTAACTAGAATAGGGAGCAATTGTCCCTCTCTATCCCATAATTATGCTTTATATCAAAGCCTACACCATCCTCAAGAAACAATTTTATCTTAGTGGTTAAGAATTACTACCTGCATTCTTTCATTTACTGTTAATAAATAAGAGATATCCTTATCAGAAAAGGCTGTAACTTACCCACTAGCAGATAGTACTTTTCTTATTTCATTTGAAAGCACAGGTTCAGAATGAAAAAAGGATTTCAACCACCAGGTGGATTCTGCCATTTCAGGTAGCCCTATCAAATAAAATTGATATTACTCATCAAAAAGTTTATATATTTTTATTCATTTCAGACAGGGAGAAGGAGGTAGAAACATCAATAATGAGAGAATCACTGATGGGCTGCCTCCTGCATGCCCCCTACTGGGAATTGAGCCCACAACCCGAGTGTGTGCCCTTGACGGGAATCGAACCTAGGACCTTATCAAAATTTTTGAGAGATTAAAAGCAGAAAAATAATGAGGGTGATGCTAATAAGAAATACACCGGTAAACTAAATACCTTGAAGGGGTTTGTCTTCATCTATGAAATTAACAGTGTCAGAGCTAACTGAAGAAATACTGGCCTCTACAAAAGAAACAATAATGAATGAACAAATATGTATCAAGCAAACAAATGCATATTTATCTCTAAACTCTCAAGTAGTATGATTTGAAATTATTTACTTCTAGCTCATACATTTATGAATTTAAAAATTAAGTAAATTATCAATTACAAAGTCTTCCAGAATAATAAGGTTTATTACATTTTTTATTAATATGATATATTCCTTTCCATGGTGAACATTCTCTTTCCACAGAGAATTTAAAATCAGTTGTAAGTGCTATAAAATTAAAAATTTTAGGAAATATAAAATCAAGAATGAATATTTTATTGCATTAGAAATATTATATATGTATATATTTAAATAGCATACAGAGGCTATCATATTTAGAAATAAAGCAGTTATTTTTAAAAAAATAAAGTTTATTAGTGTTATCATACTTGTATTTGAAACATATATAAGTCTTTTAAAATATCAGAATATAAAAATAATTTCTGTGGCTATAATAACAATAAGTAAATGGGCACAGCTTAATCTTATTGTAAAAAGAATAAATCAATAGATGTTTTCAACAGAGAGTTAGAAGCATCTTGAAATAAGAGTGTTTTTTACACGTTGCTGGCATAGTTTCAATAAATGATAACTTTGTTTTAAAGTGATCACATTATTTATTGAAATTTTCGAATTTAAGAAGCTGCAATTTTCTCTTGAGCTGTAAATACAGATGGATAGATAAAACTGTCATGATAGATGCTACCCCATTATCCATAGCAGCAAAGTAGACATTAGAAAATCCATGGAGCATAGTTATGATTTCCCTTTTCTAAAAAATGAATATTTTATTTTATAAAATTATTGGTTTTTAAAGTATTGAAATTAAACATTACTTTAAAATATAAGCTGATTACTTATTTATGTGTTAGTGGCCTTATCGATACAATATAACATAGTTAAAGAAATGAGCCTTCCTTGATAATATTGGTTTGGAGAGGTCTCCAATGAATTTATTCCTATGTCTTTCACTATCACATCAGTCTTCCTCCTACCTTTAAGTGACCAGGATACAATACATGGGTTACTAATATCCTTCAGACATCACTTCATACCATATTCCCTAGGGGTCCTCTAGCAGCGATATTACTTACTTCGATAATACTGATTTTTGGCCAGAAGGCAACCAACAGAAGGTACCGATGCCATTCCTGTCCGTCCCCGTGAGCAAGCACCAGAGACTGTGGGCAGCAGTCTGAGTAACAGGGCAGGGAAAGAGAGGTTGACATCAATAACATGGAGTTTCTTTTTTCTTTTTTCCACATGAATATTTTTTTTGCAAGGCAACATAATTTAATACCATGCAATAAATATCTGATAAAAAATGGGAAGTTCACACAAAATTATAATCAAATATACTATAATAAAAAAATGCCATCAATGCAGGTGTTCATTTGGAAAAGTAAGAAAAAAGTATGCATCCAACTACAAACAATGCCCACAACTGATTTTGTCTGAAATAAACCTAATCTAAAGGTAAAAAAAAAAAAAAAAAAGAACACAGCCATGACATACCAGTAGTCACTTACCTATTTCTTTTCTCCAATTTGTTCTTTATAAATGTGATTCTAAAGTTTTCTCAGAAAATGGCATGATTTAAAACAATTTGTAGTGATCCATGATAGACTGTTGCCCCAGCAGGCCCAGGGGCACTGGGCAGTCTCTGGGATCCCTGAGCTCACCTTATATTTAGAAGGATGAAACCTGAGCGGGGGGGTGAAGAGAGGCAAGGCGGGCACACAGCCAGCCAGAGGCAGCGTGGGGAAGCTCTCGTCCTGTTTGCTCTTGATCATGCCAAGAGGGGCTGCCTGCACCATGGACAGACTTGGCTCAGACATTGTTCTGTGCTTGCCCTCTATAAGGTCACAGCTATGATTGCTGTTTTCTATGGGGAAGGAGGTTATAGCCACATATCCTCTCAGCATTAGACACAACCACACATTCTGGGGGAAAGCACTCTGCTGGGCTCCGTATGGGGCACAACAGACAGGCTGCAGCCAGCTGGGGGATTGGGCATGCCCACAAACATGATGCAAGACAGAGTCACAGGGTCACAGAAATTAATGAAGAACAAGAAACATGGAAGTCTTTGTGGGAAGGGACGTACTGCAGAACTTGACGGACCATGAGTTCAGAAATGGCAATCATGGGTATAGGTGAAATTGAATGACTATCACATTATATCAATACTAGAGGCCCAGTGGTCCCTCAACCTGGCCTGTGCCCTCTCACAGTCTGGGACCCCTCAGGGGATGTCCACCTGCTGGCTTAGGCCTGCTCCCCTGGGCAATCGGGCCTAAGCTGGCAGTCAGACATACCTCTGGCAGCCCAGGAGCCCTTGGGGGATGTCCACTTGCCAGCAGGGAACAGGCCTAAGCTGCAGTCGGACAGCCTTAGCACTGCTGAGGAGGCAGGAGAGGCTCCTGCCACCACTGCTGTACTGGCAGCCATCAGCCTGGCTTGTGGCTGAGCAGAGCTCCCCCTTTGGGAGCACACTAACCACTAGGGGGCAGCCCTGCATTGAGCGTCTGTCCCCTGGTGGTCAGTGTGTGTCATAGTCCCAGTCGTTCTGCTGTTAGGGTCAATTTGCATATTGCCCTTTCATTATATAGGATTACTTATTGATACAAAAGCTAATGTTCTATTGCAATTTTTACTAATATTCCTTATGTAAACCATTCTGCCATTTTATAGACTTAGTTTACCTGTGGATTAAATCTGGCTCCTCTTTACATTGAGGGGATTCTCAATTGCTCTTTGAATTTATTTGGCTCAGTTTAACCAGCTTAAATTAATACTGGTAATGCAACATTACTATAAAAGTACCCATGTCAGCTAGGTTCAGACTTACTCAAAACATTTCTTTTAGTATGCCATTAAACATCTACTCCACCTCCTTCGCGTTGCCAGTATTATTTACTTCTGCATTTTGCTTTTTTCTTGATTAGTTTAGCAGGAGGTATTTTTTTCCCCATTAAATTCTTTTCAAGAACTATTTGGTCCTTTCTTTTGTTTCTTGATTGTATATTTCATTATTTTCTGCCTTGATTTTATTCTTCCTTTTACTTACTTTAGAGTTATTCTTACCATTACTTATTTTAAAACTAGGGGCCTGGTGCACAAAAATTTGTGCACTTGGGAGGTCCCTCAGCCCGGCCTGTGCCCTCTTGCAGTCTGGGACCCCTCGGGGGATGTTCACCTGCTGGCATGCCTGACCAGCCTGGGTGAGGGGCTGATGGCTCTTTGCAGGCTGGCCAAGCCCCCTAGTGTGGACCCTCACCCCATTGGGGTGTGGCCAGCCTGGGTGCGGGGCTGAGGGCTGTTTTCAGGCTGCCCACAGTCCCTTCAGGGTTCGAGTCCCTACTGGGGTGCCTGGGCAGCCTGGATGCAGGGCTGAGGGCTGTTTTGAGGCTGCCCACAGCTCCCATTGACCCAACCTCCCAGCAAGGGTGGCTGGAAGCAGGTTTCTGGGGTTTATTTATCTTCTATAATTGATACACTGTTGCTTTAAGTTGAGGCCTAGGCAGGTAACAAAGCCTCCTGTTGGCTTCAGCTCTGTGGCTTCTATAATTGAAAGAATGTTGCCTTAGTAGATGCCCAGCCAGCCTAGGCAGGCAGTTTCCTCCATCGCTGGTGCAATGGAAGCCTCCTGTTTGGTTCAGCTCCATGGCTTCTATAATTGCAACTATGTTGCCTGGAGCAGAGAGAGGCCCAGCCAGCCTAGGCAGACAGTTTACTCGTGGTGCAATGGAAGCCGCCTGTTTACTCTAGCTCTGTGACTGCCGGCCTCCATCTTGGCTGGGTTAATTTGCATACAGCTGCTCTGATTGGCTGGTAGGCATGGCTTAGGTGTCCTGAAGAAACAGTCCATTTCAATATTACTCTTTTATTAGATTAGATAATCTGTAACTACCATTATGACATCTCTTAAACATTTGTATTATTTAGGCATGCTTTTCTTTTTCAAAATGTATAAATGTTTGAACTATCTTTTCATTGATAATTAACAAGTTAATTGTTCTGTGTTAAGAGAGAATATTTAATTTTGATTCATTCGTTGAAATGGTTTTTAAAAATGGATGTTAGTACACTTAAATCAGGGAAAAGGCCCAGACTAAAAATCTACCTCTTTGAGAAAGAGACTGGTCACTCTAGTCTGGTAATTAATAGAGTTTATTAAGGAAAGCTTACATCTGAGGCATGTCTTGGGCAGCTCCAGGATGAAATGGATTCCCACACAGCTGGGCAGGCACCAGAGAATTATATGGTGCAAAGGGTCATTGGGGTGGTAGTCATGGGTATGAGTACACGAATGCTATCAGGGATGGAAAGTACTTTACGTGCTTGCCCAGGTCAGGACAATACCTATTGTAGGAACCACCACACAGCAAGAGGCAAAAGAGTGGTGTTGATTTCTGTCAGGATGATCAAGTATGATCAGACAGTCTCTAAAGGGGTTTGCAGAAAACAACCTCCATTTTGTCCTGGGTTCAGCTCCTGGGACAGACAATGGTCATATCCTCCTCCATGGCTTTCTATATATCTATAATAATAAAAGTGTAATGTGCTAATAAGACCAGATGTCCTTCCAGACGAAGCCGGGGCTGCAAGGGAAGCCCGGGTCCTGGGTGCCTGCTTGCGGGGTGCTGGAGGGAAACTGGTGCAGGCAGTCAGGGGAAGGAAGACCTACTCTTGCACGAATTTCGTGCATTGGGCCTCTAGTTTGAGAATAATAAATATTCTTTTATTTATTGCATACAGTTATTCTTTTATTTATTGCATATAATTATTCTTTTATTTATTGCATACAATGATTTCGTGGGTCCATTAGATCTTATACTTAATTTTGTTAATAATGTTACTGCTTAATCCATCAGTTTCTATAGTGATTGTATCATCTAATTCTCTTAATTTTTATCTTATATTTGAAGCTATGTGTGTGATTATGATTATATTTTATATGTTATATATATTATATATTATATATATTATATATATTATGTATATTATATATTACTAGGGGCCCGGTGCACAAAAATTTGTGCACTCGGGGTGGAGGGAGTCCCTCAGCCCGGCCTGTGCCCTCTCACAGTCTGGGACCCCTCAGTGGATATCCTATGATGGCCCCAGTCTGCCAGGTGCCTTCTGTGTGTGTGTGTGTGTGTGTGTGTGTGTGTGTGTGGGTGTGGCCACTGGGGACCTGCCCCCAGGCGCACCGTGGAGGCTTGGAGCAGGCATCCCCTCTATGATGATCTCTCAGACTCTTGCCCTCCCCTGCATGTTGTTCTCTTTTTTGAGCTGTGACCAGGGCTGGGTGTGGCCTGCCTCCCAAGCTTGCCTACTGCCCATCTTCCTCCAGCTACCAGAAAGCAGGGAAAACCCCGCCTCATGGTCAGGCCAGCCTTTTCCTGCTCCCTGATCTCCAGAAAGGGTCTGGGGAGCTGCCAAACAGGACTCCAGCCCCCAAGAGCTTGCTTTCCCGCTCCCCAGTGGCCCCCAAAGGGCCTGGGGAGCCGCCAAGCAGGCCACTGACTTTTTCCCACTCACCGGTCCCCTGCTGCCTTCCTTTCCCACTTCCCGGTGTCGCCAAGGGGTTTGGGGAGCTGCCAAGCAGGCCCCTGGCCCCTGCAGCCTTGCTTTCCCGCTCC
>PVJC01036857.1:0-17508 GCA_004026665.1 Murina feae | reverse complement strand
AAAAAAGAGAACAACATGCAGGGGAGGGCAAGAGTCTGAGAGATCAACATAGAGGGGGTGCCTGCTCCAAGCCTCCATGGTGTGCCTGGGGGCAGGCCCCCAGCAGGTAGACACACACAGGAGGACTGCTCCGAGCCTCAGATGCGGCTGGGGGCAGGTCCCCAGTGGCGACACACACACACACACACACACACACACAAGGCGCCTGGCAGACTGGGGCCATCATAGGACATCCACTGAGGGGTCCCAGACTGTGAGAGGGCACAGGCCAGGCTGAGGGACTCCCTCCACCCCGAGTGCACAAATTTTTGTGCACCGGGCCCCTAGTCTCTCCGGGTGGCTGACCTGTCCTATAGCGACGCCTTGCTGCTCCCCAGGCAGCACTAAGTCATGTCCTCTCTGAACTATCATTTCTCCATGTTTAATAAGCAGGGCAGGTGCACTTTACCAAGTACTCAGGATTTGCTTTGTCATAGAATTATTCTCAATGACAGGCCACCCTCGGCCCTTGTCTTGCTGCATCTATTACTAATACCAGACACGACAGGTCATGATTCCTCCTTGAAGTACTTTCCTCTCTATACCAGGCACCACTGTCCAGTGGTCCTTTCCCTGAAGGGTGCTCCTCCCCAGTTTTTGTGTTGGGTCCTCTTCTCAGTCCTCACAGTGGAGTGTTGCAGGGCATAAGCCTCAGGCCTCTTCTCTACTTTTATGCCGATCTCATCTGGTCTCATGTCATTAAACACCATCTCTACACTGATGACCCCAGAGCGTAATTCTGGACTGAAACGTACCTCTTTACTCCAGAGGACCAGCCTGACACCTCCACTTAAGTATCTAATTGGCATCTCAAACTTCATTGTCCGTAATGAAACTCCCTAAGTTTCCCACAAGTTCCCGCTCCTCTATCAGTTGGCAGCCGGGACTATGTGTGATGGTGACAAGTCCATCAAAGGACTAATACAGAGAGGTGCTGACAGTCAGGCTGCCAGTCGGAGCCTAATCAGACCTCAGCTCCTGGCCAGCCTGCCACAGCCAGCCTCTGTCGGCCATGCTTCACAGAGGTGTGGCCAGGGCACAGGCACATTGGGAAAGCCAGCCAGCGCCGTCTGCAAAGGATGCTCCAGGTCTAATCTCCCTTGTTTGTCTGAGCCAGGACAAAGACACTGTCTTTTCACGGACTGTACTTCAAATAGATTCCACACCACTGGTGATCTAGAACTAGAAAACAGTGTTACCTGCAAAGTCCAAATGAATGAACCACATACTTTCTAAAGGAACATTTTCACTTGGTTATCAAATATAACTTTAATATTTTTCCTTTTGGAGATAAATAGTTGCTAAAAGAATCATCGTTTGTTGATTATATACCATTTGCACCATGATTCACATACTTGCTATTTAATCCCTCAGTCATTCTGAGAGGCACATACTATTAACTCCATCTTGTAGTTGTGAAGATAGGCACTCAGAGTCATCAATTAAATTGCCCAGTGTCACACAACTCATAATGACTAGAAAATCCTCAGGACTGAACACAGATTGTTGATGCGCACACCTGACACATCCTGGGCAAGAAATGGAAGACAGTACAATTGCCAGTAGATGTCACAGACAGGGTAAGGTGATAGTTCTGTCACATATACTCTATATCAGGCCTGCTGTCAAACTTGGGCATTTTAGCTTCATAATTAGCCCAAGAGCATGACTAAGCAATGTTATGATAGACTTTCAATCATAACAGGCAATATATTTAAAATTTGTGCAATAGGCTTATAATAATGATTTAGCTAGAAACACACCAGTTAGATTTTAAACAAACTGAAAAGAAACTGCTTCATCCAAACAATAGGTAGCTTGTTTAAATGATACCAAATATCTCTGAACACCATTATCTCATTAGAATAAGATTTCTTGCCCAAATCACAGGTACAGATGATTTTAGAATTGAACGGAAGCTTAGAGAATTTACTTTCCAAACCTTCTTATCGATCAATATATACACAGTAAATGGCTAATATATGCAAAGTGTCCCTTTGGGAGTTCAACGGGGAGACCAGGAGTTCAATCACTCGCTATGATGTGTGCTAACCATCAGGGGGCAGCGCAGAACAAAGGAAAGCCCCGGGTCGGCAGCAGGAAGGAAGGCCCACCACAATCGGCCCTGATCACCAGCCAGGCCTAGGGACCCTACCCATGCACAAATTTTGTACACCAGGCCTCTCATTTTACAGATAAGATATTTGTCTTTATATAAGTGCTTCTTGAGCTGGAAAAAAAATTTTAATTGCTTGAAGTTAACAATATACATTACAACTTAGAAACACATCCTATATAATAAAAGGGTAATATGCAAATGGACCAAATGGCAGAACAACCAGTTGCTATGACACACACTGACCACCAGGTGGCAGGCACTCAGGAGCTGCCCCTTGGTGGTCAGTGTGCTCCCACAGGGAAGTGCTGCTCTGCCAGAAGCCCTGAGCCAGGCTCATGGCTGGCAAGTGAAGCTAGAGTGGTGGGAGCCTCTCCCGCCTTCACAGCAGTGCTGAGCAGCGAGCCAATCAGTAAGGAGCAGAAAGCAGGCGAGCCGTAAGGAGCAAGGGCTCCCAGACTGCGAGAGGGATGTCCAACTGTGGACATCCCCCGAGGGGTCCTGGACTGTGAGAGGGCGCAGGCCAAGCTGAGAGACCCCCTCCTCCAGTGCATGAATTTTCATGCACCAGGCCTCTAGTTTTCTCTATAAAACATAAAAATAGCCTCCATTTATATACTTTACTTTAGCACAAAAGGTTTCAATCTTAATATTGCATAGACATGTTATATACTAGAGGCCTAGTACACAAAAGTCATGCACTCGGGGAGGGGGGAGTACCTCAGCCCGGAATGCGAGAGGGTGCAGGCCAGGCCAAGGGACTCCACTGGTGCACGATCAGGGACGGGGAGGGATATGGGAGGTTGGCTGGCAGGGGAGGAACTGTGGGAGGGTTCCAGGGTGTGTCCAGCCCATCTCACTCAGTCCTAACTGGTCCGACCCCAGCAGCAAGCTAACCTATCAGTCGGAAGCATCTGCCCCCTGGTGTTCAGTGCATGTTATAGTGAGTAGTTGACGGTCTTAGGTATCATTAGCATATTATGCTTTGATTGGTTGAACAGCCGACTGGACACTTAGCATATTAAGTTTTTATTATATAGGATTATATAATCTTCCCACAAATAACTTAGAATTCACAAAAACATATTGTCATTTTAGACCTTTCTTTTAAAGGTAACAGGTGAATATTAAATATTTACCCAGCCAATAAAAGAAAGCTGTGCTAGCCCGTGGTTGAGTGTCAACCTATAAACCAGGAAGTCACGGTTTGATTCCTGGTCAGGGCACATGCCTGGTTGTGGGCTCAATCCCCAGTGTGGGGCATGACGTAGGAGGCAGCCAATCAATGGTTCTCTCTCATCACTGAAGTTACTATCTCTCTCTCCCTCTCTCTTCTTCTCTCTTCAATAAATAATTTTTAAAAAATGAAAGTTGAGCTAAATCTTTGTGCATATTAATTATGAAATTAAAAAATCATAGGACAAGTGCAAGCTAATAATGATGTAAAATGTCTTACAAAATATCCCACTAGGCTCCTCATCCCCCTCTCTCTTCAGTAAGCAGTCTGTTGGGAGCTCAGCTAAGTATATTTCATGCCTTTACAAAGTATCTCTACATGTAGAAATACATACACAAATATACATATAGATAGGTCTATATTAGACATAGTCCATGTATTTATTACATATATATTTCACATATGTAATATAACTACAGATACATATTTAACATGACTATTTTTTTATACAAATGGACTCAATAAGTTTGGAATGGGTTCTTTTATATATATATGACATCTTTATTAGCATTTCTATATCTGCTTCATTCTTTATTTTTTAATTCATAGTATCCCTTAATATATATGGATCAATAGTTATCCATCCTTTGTCCTGGTTTTGAACACTGCAGTGGTTTCCATGGTTTCACTGTTACATGTGTAGCACAATAAACATCCTTAGCCATACGTGTTGGCAGATTGTGAAGGTATTTCTATAGGATACATTTCTATCAATGAAATTGCCTGGTTAAAGGACATTCACATTCAGCATCTGGTTGACCTTGACAAATTTATCACTACCAACCTGCACTCCCAAAGCAGGAACGGGCTGTGGATACTTGTGGTCTATGCATGATGATAACAATACAAGGAGCTTTGATTTAATGAATGTGTGCTCCCTCTAGGAAAGGTGCAATATTAAGAATTTCACCTACATCATCTCTAAATCTCACACCAGCGCAACCAGGTGCCTATGCCTATGCCTAGTCCCATTTCCAGCTCACATGAAAACTATGTTACTTAACAATCCCAGCGAGGAGGGGAGGATCAGAATGGAGACCAAGCTCACCGGCCTCTGGAACTCGGTCTCTTCTCTACAATGTGATACTTTATCTGAAGACAGGAAATCAGGCTTAGAAGTCTGTGACTTACAAATTTCTACTGATAAAAACAATTTGTTTTAAAGTTCTTGCCATTAGTAAGCAAGGTGCTGTACTGGGCATTCTGTTTATTTTCATTTTTAACTATTTATGTGCCTAACATAGCTTTAACTTCAAAATATCTCCTCTTTTCTCTTTAAATTAAATCTTGAATCTGTGCTGACCTGACAGCAGATGGAGCTTCGAGATCCACCTGACAGCCCTTTCCAGGGCAAATGGATTGCTGTGTAACTAACACTGTGCTCAGAGAAGCAATCAGTAGAACTGGCTCCTGAGGGAAGTGGGTCTCAGCTGCTGGCAGGGATTAGTGTCCGCCTCTGATGTCTGAGAGTGACTCATCCAGTGGATGCTGAGCATGGGGCGTTTCCCTCTCCCTGTGAATGGACTGATAGGCTCCTTCAGAACTGACTCCACTGTATGTGAAGCACAAAGCTCTTGCAATGACTATTTATGGGTCTTGCTAATTGTTTGTAGTGAGAACACTGGAAAATTCCCTGTGCTCGTGTCCATCTCTCCCGAGAACTGAGTGCCTGCGAGGTGACATGTGACAGGGAAGCCTGCCTGACCCAGATGCCAAGCTGTGGAAATCCCTCCCAGTGGCAGCAGCTGGGATGTCGGCAGCTCCACAGGCAGCAGAGCTGACAGTCTGATGTGCCCTTGGCTGTCCTGCAGCGATGCTGCTCGCCATGCTGGAAGGTCCCACTCAGCCATTTTTCTCGGACTTACCTTGGGTCCTCAGCTATTTGCATATTGTTACAAGCTCAGAGGCAGAAAAAGCATTTTTTGTCAACACCTCCTCCTGAGAGCTCTCTCTGCCTGTGCCTTCTGTGGTGGAGACATGAGTTTCTGAGCCCTGATGAAGCCCTGTTCCCTGCAGCATTAATGTGAGGTCGCCTTTCCACACTGATCAGGACTCATGGCCACCACTGTCTGTGGAGAAAGTCACTGAAGTCTCCCCAGATACAAGGACAGAGCTGCATGCTCTCACTGCTTAAAAACGGTTAAGTGAGGTTCTTCACTCCTCCAGGAGCATGGCTTTTATTTCCTGCTTTTTACTTCAGCAGTTCCTAGACTAGCGACCTGGATGAGAAAAATCACAGCTGCAATGAAGCAGGAGAGAAATGTGCCATGCGGCAGAACTGCAAAGGCAGCCTCTTTCATCTTTGCATTCACACATCCATTTTTCATTGCTCCTTCTCTATCTCAGTCTCTCTGTATCTTTCTTTCTAGCGCACTATCATCCCTGTAGCTGTCTATGATCTAGTTCCCTCCCTCCCTTCTCCCTCTCTCCCTCTCCCACTCCCCTCATCTACCATTGACTAATTCAATAAACAATTATAGGCTGACTGAGGCATTGCCCAAGATGTTCAAAGTTTGTTGAGGAAAAACAATAAAAACAAAAAGACAATGACCAACTGATGTGAGTGTCCATATAGCTGGATTTCTATTTACCTGCCCCATCACTTGCCTAGTCTCATTTAGTCTGTTTTTGTTTTATTTTGCTCTTTAGAATCTAATTTGGTTTGATCATAAAAGTAATCAGAATAAGCAACTGCTTATTGTGGCTCTTTTTAGGTTCTGAACCAGGAATATCTGAAAATTGACACCACAAACCCACTCAACAATAGAGGACATTTTCATTCTAGTCACAACGAAGGCTTCCTTTGCAAATATCCCAGGAAAGAACAGGCACAAACACACTACCAGGTGCAAACTGTTAATGATCGGCTCCCTTCTTGAAATGTGGGGGGAAGACACGCTCCCAGTTGTGAAGCCTGCAGAGCATATGCAGGATGTGCTGGGTGAGGAGGGGGACAGGTGGCAGCACAGGGAGGAGGAGCCATAGATGCAGAAGCCACAGATGAGGGACTTGACTTCTAGGAGCCGCTCTGCCCTCTGTGCCGTGGGCAGGCCCCCGCAGCTACTGAGGCGGCCCAGGATGGAGAACTCCACGGGACAGGAGCACAGGGGTTGGAGCTAGTGCTTCCATCTCCCTCTCCCATATCTCCTAGTCCAAGCAGGTGGACCTGTAAGATGGTATGGCACCAACTTTTTGGTTTGCCGTGAAGTTTTCTAAAGCACTGGCGCACGGTGGCTTTGCCACGTCCTGATGAGGAAGGGACTCACTCACTCCATTTGCCTCACAGGAAAAACCATTTCCTAGGAACTGTGCAGGCTTTGGAGATGATGAGGCTCCTTCATTAAGTTTAAGGCTGCAGCTGTGCTTGTGCAGGTGATGGTGGGGGTGGGCCCAGGCCCAGGCAGCTATGGACTCGAGTTCTCGCACTCAGGCCTGCAGTTGCTAACTTCTCCAGGGCTCTACTTCCTCCTCTTTTCCTTTCCTCAGGCTGTACTGTCCTGGCCAATATTCCCACCCAGGCTGTGCCCTTCTGAGTGCCTCTTTGAAACAGACAGTAACAACACACTTTAGCTGGCAGAAGAGTCACTAGGCTGACTGGGTGGGATAATATTTATTAAGCATTTGGCTTAGTGCCTGGCACCTACTAGTGTTTAGCCTTCACTTAATATGACTTGTTCATTCCTAATTGTAGTAGGTGTTCAATAAGAATCTTTGAATGAATAAATGAATTCTACTTTTTAAAAAGTCCTCACATTTCATGTCTTAGAAATCTTGGAGAAACTATTTTAGAGAGATGATAGGCTAGGACCAGACTTGAATTCTAATTCCTGGTTCAGCGTTCTTTTCACTAGAATATCTTACCTTTGTATTTAATTGAATGGAAACAAATATAAGAAGAATGACAAAGGCGATCAGACATTAACATGGGGGTGTGCAAACCTTTTCTTTTCTTGGATCACGTAAGACTAAAACTCACCTGGGTGGGGGTTGTGTTGGACATAAGAGCAGCCCCTCACCCATCCACCACCCAATCCTCACAAAGCAAAAGTGGGGAACCTAGGAGGAGGCAAACAAAGGTAAAATATTCAGAAACCCAAATGTACACCTTTCTTGCATGATTCACTCTGTAATGGGGCTACATGGAATCAATGTGTGTGTTTTTATTCTAGTGGGAGCTGCAAGCAACATAGTTAAATCACTTGTAGCATCTGCACAGTACATTCCACATTTCAGTATGTGGAATTATGACTCTCAAGTTATTTCCTAGTGAAAAACGCTCATATCACGGAAACAATTCGCCCTAATTGGTACTTGGTTAGCATCTGTCTCAGCAGGAAGACTACATGCAAGATCGACACTGTCCTGACAGGCTCCATGTTCTCAATGACCACATTCCAGACACACCCCAAAGCAATTAAACAGTCTCCATAATGAAATACTCAACAAATGCAGGAGTTATGATTTGAAATATCTTTCTATTTGTGATCACCTGTGTTCAGTCCATAGGAAGCAATTCTTATCCAAGGATGTTTCCATATCTAACTATGTACAACACATTCTTTTACGAAGTCATAATCTGGGAAAATGCTGCTTCCATCTCTCTCTCCCATTTCTCCCAGTCCAAGCAGGTGGACCTGTAAGATGGTATGGCAGCAACCTTTTGGTTTGCCGTGAAGTTTTCTAAAGCACCGGCTCTACACTGGTGCACGGTGGCTTTGCCACGTCCTGATGAGGAAGGGACTCACTCACTCCATTTGCCTCACAGGAAAAACCGTTTCCTGGAGCAACCGCCATCTTTGTCAGGGAGAGACAGTTTTCCCAAACACCAATGCTCCCAGGTTTTTATTTGTTCCCATGTGCAATAGTAAACAGTACACACTGCAAGATTCTTGCCTGATAGTAGCATCAAGAAGAAACTCTGTAGAGCAAACTACAAATATATTTATCAAATTCCCACAATTCCATTGTCATCATATTCCCACCTGCAGACATTTCAGAAACCAATTTAAGATTCAGAACAGTAGTAAACATGGAAACACCGAGCACTCATTCTTATAAGGTTGGATGCCCATAGGCTTTAAATAATCAGAGCAAAGCTCATATAGATGAACCATTTTAATTGATATTGATTTATTTTATAAATTATCAGTTCATGGAAAGAATATTAAACAGCATCACTTGATCTGAGTCGATGAACTTAGACATTTAACCATTAAAAAAATTCCAGAAGCAATCAGAAGACAGGTACCTAATTAAGATGCATATAAAAAGCTTGCAAAAAGGAATCATTAGACTAACTTGAACCCCTGATGCCACCTCCTAATGCAATGAAATTGTCTTTGTAACGCACACCATATTGTATGGTCACAGGGTCTCCAGAGATGACAGGGCAAAACAATGCCCTCCCAAAGACACCGACACCTGAACCCCAGAGCCTGTGCATGTGCTTCCTGACTTGGTGTGTGACTACGTTAAGGACTTTTGATGAGATTACCCAATTGGGTCCAATGTAATCACAGGGTCTCTACACAAAGAATGGAAGCAGAGTAGAGAGAGGTGGGGAGATGCTGGCTGTGAGGACAGAGGAGGGGCCAGAGCCCAGGAATGCAGACACCTTCCCTATTTCCTTTCCAGGGGGGAGTGGCCTGGCCAGGGGCAGCGGAGCTGAAATGGGTTGAACACTGGGATGTGCCCAGAGGAACCTTTCATCTCACAGACAAAGGAGAATTCACTTCTGGCTGTGCAACAAGTTTCTCAGCCCAAGTGAGGAGGTGCTCTCCTTGTCCTCCCCTGAGACAGTTATAGTCTGAACTAAAAAACAATGGCTACTTATTGAGTGCCTACTATATGCAAGCTACTGTGCTGAGCACTCTCACCTTTCTCCTTACTTTAACAGCAGATTGTTCTTCACATCAGTTGTCTATGTGAAGGGAGGCACAATACCCAGGTGGACACCAGACTGGACTCTTGAGTCTGGGGAAGGCTGGACACATTAAAACTCTATGTCTCAATTGACTTCTGCAGGTAAAGATCTGAAAACAGCCCAAGTGCCCATCAGTAGATGGGTGAATAAAAAAGCTGTGGTGCATTTACACAACAGAATACTATGCAGCAATATAAAGAAGGATCTCTTACCCTTTGTGACAGCATGGAGGGAGCTGGAGAGGATTATGCTACATGAAATAAGCTAGTCAGAGAAAGACAAGTATCACATGATCTCACTCAAATGTGGAATCTAAAGAACAAAATAACTGATAAATAAAATAGATCCAGAGACAAAGAAGCATAGAAAGCTGATTGATTCTCAGAGGAAAGATGGGGGTGGGTGGGTGGGAAGAGATTAACCAAAGAACTTATATGCATATATGTATAACCCATGGATACAGACAATAGTATGATAAAGGCCTGGGGCAGGGGATGGGTGCGGGCTAGAAGGAGTCAATGTGGAAAGGGGGGGGGGGTTACATCTATAATACTTTCAACAATAAAGATAATTTTAAAAAGAAAACAGAATAAAGATCTGAAAAAAAAATCAACCTGAGTACTTTATCCATAGAGCCTATCCCAATTGTTCTTTCTTGTACTCTAACAGGAAAACATACTGTACAAAAATTTGAAGAAAACATTAATTTTACATTATTTATTATTGAAAAAAAAAAGGAAAACCTAATGTTTAAAATTAGAAAATAGTTAAGTTAGGGTAATTTTACTATTTTCCAGACTCTTAATGTTTATACAGAACTTTTAATGCCATGAGAAAGAAACATACTATAAGATGAACCATAAAAACCTAGTAAATGTTAATGTTAAATGCAATTATCTCTAACAGTGAAATTAGAGATGCTTTTTATTTTTCTCTTATACTTTTATTTTCTACAAGGAGCCCAGTGCACAATATATTGTGCACTCGGGGGGTCCTTCAGCCCGGTCTGTACCTGCCCAACCTGTGGCCCGCCACCCTCCCATCCTGCCCCGCCCCCCCCCACACACTCCGGCCCGTCACCCGCCCCGCACACCCCATCCACCCTGCCGCCTGTGCTGCACCTGCCTGCGTGGTTGTGCTGCCGGCCTCCATCTTGGCTGAGTTAATTTGCATACAGCCACTCTGATTGGCTGGTGGGCGTGGTTTAGGCATCCCATAGAAATGGTCAATTTCAATATTACTCTTTTATTGGAGTAGATAATTTGCTTACAATGAGCTTACATTCTTTTTGTCTTCAAAGAGATAATGTAAGTTAATTTCACATGCACTAGGAACAGAGAAACATGTGACTTGTTCCCAGTTCCAGACTCCACTCTCCCACATGGTTTGCTCCTGCCCTTGTACTGGCTATTCCTCCCAAAAGTCTGTCAGGGTCTCCTCCACGGATGCCTCTCCCACTGTGGTGTGGAGGAAGCCCACACCATGCCTCCACAAGAAGCCTGTCATCAGGTTATGCCCCCAATACTTAAGCCCTTGCCCCACTGAACAAGGGTCCTCACACTTCCTTTTTACCAAGTTTGGTTGTTACAAAGAGTACATTCAGGAGAAACTTAGACATTAAAGGAAATATGTAAGTTAACCAACCACAATAACTGCATTTTTATTAATGCTGGACAAAGGCTTAACTCCTTAGATTATCCCGAGCTACTAGTAAACAACTGACACAATTATAACAAATGCACTGTAGGGTCTGAAAAGCAGTGATACCCCATCTGCAGGACCATCCTGTTCTCACAGGACACGGACCCAGGACTGTCCCAGGAAGACTTGTGTGGGACAAGTCTAAAGCAATGGCGAGCACATAGGCATCCAATGAACACAAAACACAAGGGGGTTTGCATGAAGTCACCTCCCCTCTAGCATGGACACAACCTACACTAAAAGTCAGAACCTGTTACTATCAAATACTTTATTCCTATTGCCTTGTGTTCAAATGTCTGGGAGAAAAGTTTCCCAACTCCTATCATGCCTCAGCTTACCCTTCCGGCTTTCTCATTCACTGTTTGACGGAGGTGCCTCTGTCCTCACCCACTTCCATCACCCACTCTTTGTCCAAATAACCTGCCCTTTCACTCTTACTCCAGCCCACTTTCCAGATTAGCAGTCACCCATTGCGGAACCTGTTTCTGAACACAAGTAATTTCTCAGCCATCTGACCGCACAACTCTTGCTAAGCTCCTGGGTTGAGCACAAACTCCTTTTTGGGAACATGGGGATCCTTATTTTATTTTACTTTGAATTCTAAATTCTTAGGGTAGACTGGATGGGAGATGCCAGGAGAAGGGACAGAGCTGAGGGTGGGTCATGGTCCTGCCCCATCACTAGCATACAAATGCAATGGCAGCATCCTTAGGGCAAAGAAAAAGGTCTTTCTTCCTCCTGTTCATCCCCAAGAGGACTTCTGGCTGAGTTCTCTCTCTGGGGTGCCTGATCACTTCCAAAATCCCTTCCCTCTCTTCCCTCCACCTCTATCTAAATCTTTCTAGAACATCCTGCCACCTAAGAAATATATATATATGTCAGATCATTCTGTCTTTCAGGCCAAAATTCTTAAGGCTCATGTCCTAAATCCTCATTTGAAAGGTCTTCAGAAAATGTCTAAACCGAATTTCCATGCCTTACTTTAGAAGGTGACTTTTCTTGCAAAACTTGAGAGCTAATCAAAGAGAGAATATATAAAAATAACCTAGCTTATGCCATATGGCACCTCTGAAAAAGGGGGAAAAATGAAAGCTAGCATGTCAACTGCCAGTAGGATAGGTATAACCCAGTGATTTCAACCTTGTGGCCCTTTAAATACAGTTCCTCATGTTGTGACCCAACCATAAAATTAGTTTTGTTGCTACTTCATAACTGTAATGTTGCTACTGTTGTGAATCATAATGTAAAAATCTGATATGCAGGATGGTCTTAGGCGACCCCTGTGAAGAGGTCGTTCAACCACCAAAGGGGTTGCAACCCACAGTTTGAGAACCCCTGGAATCAGCTTCCCCACCTCCCTACTCAGTCCTCTAGTCCTAGCTGGTGCATTTGGGCCTTGTTCCCAAGAAATGCTTTCCATTTCTGAGAGCAAACAGCTCAGTTCCGTCCTGACAGGCAGGGCGTGCTGGCATTTCATATGACGACTTTGCCAGGAAGGTGCTGAGGAGAGTGCTAAAGTACTTTCTGAATTCTTTGACTTTTGACTGAGTCAGCATATGAAATTCTTGGATAATAGTCAAAACTGAGCACTACACAGTGGGGAATCTTTCTATAATGGTATTACCCGGCATCACCAACTGATAACACTGTCATAGCTAGTGCTCTATGGGGTAAAGAGAGATGCAATTAAAAGGAAGAACTAGGAATGCATTTGTACAAAATAGTGCCAAAAGTGCCTGTGAAGAACAGGCAAAGTAGCGAAAGAGAAGTGAATCAAAGAGGCTAAGCCCTGAGAAGAGAAGGCAGTCTGTGTTCATGTGAGGGAAGCAGGAGCCTTACAAGAACTGAGGAGGAAGCTGGTCTTGCAAGGAATGTCAGGCCATAAAACCGAACAAAGCCCTGTCCTGCGGGAGGGCAGGGGGCTTTGAGGGAAGGGTAGATGAACAGAATACTCCCTTCAGGGCCTCAGGGGAAGGGAGTATATTTGCAAATCAATGAACTCGAGGGGCAGTTATAAAGCAAGGTTCTCGCATGCTACCCCCACTCTGATTTGGATAAATAATCCCTGAGTCCGTGAGTGTTATTAAAACTATGATTTCTCCACTTCTTCAAAGCATTCACTTAGGTTTTTTTTGGTCTTTCTGCAACATTTTGGTTCCCTGGCCTAGAAACTAATCGAAGCTGGCTCTTGCCTCTGGTTAAAGAACGGGGTTTGGGCCTGGGAGCACAAGGCAGGCGCCCTGCTGATTTCAGCAGAATTAAACAAGGGAACTCCCAGTGCTCCTGGACCCTCAACCCAGGAACCGGCCGACACCTGAAGAGAGTGGACAAAACACTCTGGACCTGTCGACAGAATCGGTAAGGTAGGGGCCCATCAGTTAATCAGCCTACTCCAAGTGAGTAGAAGGAGGGACATGATCAACCCCTCAGAGGTCTAAGGACTTCTTCAGGTCAGGAATTGAGTAGATGTACTCATTCTGAGTGAGTATCCGGTGAGAGGGGACTCCTTAGGTCAGGAATTAGGAGTTGGGTAAAATGTATTTTAAGCTCTGAGTGAATGTCTGGTGAGAGTGCGTGAGTGTGGAGGGAGGGGGCCTGCCCTCTCCTCTCCTTTGTGTGGCTTCACGACCTCGGTTATGGAGTCCAAGTGGGCCCCAACCTGCGGTTCCGCGATTTGTCATAAGGCATAATGGTGACTCACTCCCATGTGGAGGTGACCAGGCCCAGGGTTTATACAGGTGCACCTTAGCTAAGACAAATCTAAGCTCCCAAGGGACGCGGTCAGGTGGGCATCTGAGTGAGGATCTGTGAAAGCAGGTCACCCCTTCCCTTGTCTGTCTGTAGTCACCAATCATCATGGAGTTGGGACAATATATGTTTATTTCTGTTTTGTTTGTTTGAACTAGCTGTTTATAGCAAATTAGACTTGGTGGAAGGAAAGCCTGGTGGGCTTTACCAACAAAAGGGAACCATTGAGTCAGTCTGTGCAGGTCGGAATTTCATAGGCATGGTCAATCACTGGGAAACAGCCAGAGGGGCGCTTCTGGTCTGAGTGGCACGCACTATTTTTCCTCATCACCCATTGGGGAAAAAAAGTTGTCCTTTTAAAATCCTGCCACAGCAGCTCAGGCCAAGAATATGGTTAATTTGCATTTTCCCTTGTATCTACAGTATAAAAGTTAAAAATGTGCTGTTTTGATGTTTGTTGTCTGAGTTTTGTCTCTTTGAGTCATGTAATATGGGTAAGTTGTCTCTTATATCTGAAAGGAGGTTCGAGCAGCTGCTTGGCCTGCAGCATTGCATGTGGCTTTCATGGGAACTGCCATCTTGGAATTGTGGGGGGCCGCCCCTCCCTCTGAATTTGCCAATGATAAAAGGAAATGTTCACTTACTGAACTAGAATGGGATCTCATGGGTGGGGCTCAGCTCCGCAGGGAAGAGAGATTAAGGGCCCCGCCCCCAGCTGTACTGAATTAAGGCCGATTGGTGGTATTCTGTGGTGTAAATGTAGTATGCGCTGGTGTAAAAGTGTTCTTGTTTGTTTCTGCTTGTTTGATTAGTTCTTTTATTCAGGTTTTTTTTTTAAATGGGGAGGGGAGCAGCCTGGCCCCTCCCTGCATCATGGTGAGTGCTCCTCCTTGGACTCAGGTGACTTAGAGTGTATGTTAAGGGATCTTGGAGTTCCTCGAACCTTCCCACCTTGGGTCTGGTTCTGGATGTGCAAGAAGGGACAGAGTAAGATTTTAGTAGCAGAAAAAAAGAAGCAGGCAGGGCAGGTACTTGACAGCAGAGGCCGGCAAGGCCATCCAAGCCACCCAGTCGTTATCAGCCGGAGCTGCCTGAGGTGGAGACCTTTGGCAAGGATGGGAGTGGGAGCCACTTTTGCTCCAGAGGGCTCAGCACAGCTTCGCCTGGGTGGAGAGACCTCCCTGATGGTCCTGTCCTTGGCAGTTCCGGGGGAGGAAGAATGGAGAAGGGAAAGGATCCCAGGGTTTTTCAGACCTGGCCAAGCCTCTCTATGAAGCTTTAAAAGGAGAAGAAACCTGGGTTCTGCAAAATCAATGTCGAGGCCCCGGCCAGTAGGCGAGGGGATCCCAAGGCAGTTGCTGGGCATGGAGGTCACAGGGGCATAGGCTACCAAGGAAGCAGAACTGAACCCCACATTACCCTGTTTGGCCCCAGAGGATGGCTAGTTAGTCAGAGATGGGTAAGATTCCTAAGGGTAGGAACAACCTAAGACAGGCATAGCCACAAGGGGCCATCAGGAGAGAACTTGGGGGTCAACAGAGGTGGGGTACAGATCCTCACCCCCCCAACAATGCATGGGCTTGAACACTTGCCCTCTCTGAGGGAGGTCTCCTGCCCCCATGGCTGCTTCCCGCTTCCCATGCCCAGCTCAGGTTGGGACCCAGGTAACATACAGAAACTTGGCCCACCCCAGGTCGGGACACAATTTGTGCTAGCTGTTGCAGGGTATAGAAACTTCACGGAATTAAGGGGCAACTGCATAACTGATTTTATTCAAGTTCTTGCAGGCTTTGCAGCCTGCCCAGAGGGCAGTCCAGGAGCACCGAGCACTTCCAGGAGATCGTGCCTTCCAGCCTAATGACTCCGTTGGGGTGGGGGCCACCCAGGGACTGGCTCCTGCCCAGAGGGAATGGCTCTTGGGGTTGCAGGACTGAGTGCCTGGGTCCACTGCTCCCGAGTGAGGGCAGCCCAGCCTGAGTGGAAGGTCACTGCTGACAGGGCTGTGCGCGCCCACCTCTGGGGCTGTCCTCATGGACGGCATGAACCTGAAGACAGACTTGACTGTAGTCAGAAAGGAGCTGGGAGTATGTCCTCAGCGGGACATCCTGTTGGACAGGCTCACTGTCCTGGAGCACCTGCTGCTCTTTGCATCCATCAAGTCGCCACAGTGGACCCGGGCAGGGCGCCGGCAGTAGGTTGACAAGACTCCGGGACTTGGGGCTGATGCAGCATCAGCACCAGCCAGCCCGTGCCCTGTCCAGAGGCCTGCGGAGGAAGCTGTCCCTCGGTGCCGCTTTCCTCGGCACGTCCAAGACCATGGCGCTAGACGAGCCCACTAGTGGGGTGGACCCCTGCTCCCGGCATGGCATCTGGGACGTCCTCCTCCAGTACCGAGAAGGTCGGACGATCATCCTCACAACCCACCACCTGGACGTGGTGGAGGCACTGAGTGACCACATGGCCGTCCTGCAGCAGAGCCAGCTCCATTACTGTGGCGCCCCCTTCAGCCTGACCGAGGCCTATGGCCAGGGCCTCTGCCTGACACTCACAAAGCAGCCTTCCGCTCTGGAGTTGGACAGCCTTCAGGATGCAGCTCGCACCACGGCCCTGATGCAGACCTACATCCCACAAGCATGGCCCTGATACAGACCTACATCCCACAAGCGTTTCTCAGGAACCCCAGCGGGTGCACACTGAGCTACGTCCTCCCCAAGGACGCTGACCGAGCCGGCTTCAAGGGGCTCTTCCAGGCGCTGGAGCAGAACCGGCACCACCTGTGCCTGGTAGGATGCGGGGTCGCAGATACCACCTTGGAGGAGGTGTTTCTGATGCTTCTGCAAGATCCCAGCAAGCAGTTGGATGTGGCCTCAGGAATGGGGTTGGAGGCACAGAGCCCGAGGCCTCTGGCGTCCACTTCTGGCTCCCACGACAGTGCCCCTGCCAGCACCCTTATGCAGGTGGCTGCCCTGCTGACTCAGCGGCTGTGCCGCACATGCCGGGCCTGGCGGGGTGCATGCACTCTGTGACCTGCTGCTGCCCGTCCTCTTCGTGACCTTGGTGATGGGCCTGTTCATGGTGAAGCCTCTGGCCACTGACTACCCTGCCCTCCAGCTCACGCCTGGCCATGACGGGAAAGCTAAGACTTCCTTCTTCAGCAGTGACAATGAAGGCATAGACCTGACCCACGTGCTTCTGCATGAGTTCGGAGCCAGGGAGCAGCTCTGCGCCAGCCTAGCCCCAGGCCTGACGAACACCTCCTGTTGGCACCCGGAGCCCTCGTCTCACCCAGGAGCCCTGGGTTCCTGTGGCTGCCTGCACCTGCAGAGTTGCTCCAACACCAGTGCCCAGGCCTCCCTCCCTGACTGACCTTTGGGGCCACACACTTCTGAACCTGTCGGTCCTCCCGCCCAGAGGAGTACCTTTTGGCGCATGGGTAGAGCCTCAGGCTGGGGGCTGGTCTTTCGGAGGGCGAGGTCTGGATCCTGCTCAGGACGTGAACTCAGACCTGTCAATGCCAGAGGACCTGACAAGGGTGTGGGAGGCCTCCTGCTATGGAGGGCGCCTCCAGGGAAGGAACCGGTTCATGCCCTCTTCCTCGTACACAGGACGCGGAGAAGGGAGCTCTGCCCCATGCAGCAAGGACATCTGCTTGACAGAAATAGTCATAACTACTCTTTGTCCTAGTGGTTATCAGCCTGTAGCATGTTATGACTCTACTACCAAATGCATGTGGGGGGGGGGGGG
>PVJC01036856.1:0-17491 GCA_004026665.1 Murina feae | reverse complement strand
ATTGACCCAAGGTCCCAGCGAGGCTGGCTGGAATCAGGTTTCTGGGGTTTATTTATCTTCTATAATTGATACACTATTGCTTTGAGTGGAGGCCTAGGCAGGTAAGGAAGCCTCCTGTTTGTTTCAGCTCCATGGCTTCTATAATTGAAACATTATTACCGTGAGCAGAGGCTCAGCCAGCCTAGGCAGGCAGTTACAACGGAAGCCTGCTGTTTACTCTAGCTCTATGGCTGCTGGCCGCCATCTTGGCTGGGTTAATTTGCATACAGCCGCTCTGATTGGCTGGTGGGCATGGCTTAGGCGCCCCAGAGAGATGGTTAATTTGCATATTACTCTTTTATTAGATTAGATTATTTAGTTTTACAGAAGCTAGCTTCTTAGCAGTGACTGCTTAGGAGTATCGAGCGCAGAAACGTGGAGTATCTCTATAAACGGTTCCCTTAATGGACTCTCAGTGATCTCTTTACTGGATATGGAGTCCTTAGCATCTTCAGATCTCATCAGGTTAGAGGGCTAATTCCAGAAACTCCAGAACCAACTCAGAAAACTCAGCTTTAAAATTTTGTTCCTGTGGAATGAGGCCATCCTGGCTTCTTGGGACCCAGTCATTGCTCCTGGCATCAGGCTGCAGAGGGAAGCAAAGTGCCCATAGACAGCTCCGAACCATCCTGGAGTGAGGGGAGGAGCTTCATGCCACGAGTGTTCACTAAGCTTCAAAGGTTCCACCCACTCCCTCCTGCTTCCCCCTGCAGCTCCCCCCTCCCTCCCCCCCCACGCTCAATTTGGGAAGTCCTCTTCAGTTTCATAGTGAAAATCAATGGGAAATGGATTCATCTGCAGATAATTTTCTGGGAAAACTTCTATCCTAAAAAGCAGGATCAAAACAATTTTAAAATAAGTCATTTAAAAAATATATAGTTTGCCGTAACCGGTTTGGCTCAGTGATAGAGCGTCAGCCTGTTGACTGAAGGGTCCTGGGTTCAATTCCAGTTAAGGGCATGTACCTTGGTTGTGGGCACATCCCTAGTAGGGGATGTGCAGAAGGCAGCTAATTGATGTTTCTCTCTCATCAATGTTTCTAACTCGCTATCCCTCTTCCTTCCTCTCTGTAAAAAGAAATCAATAAAACATATTAAAAAAATAAAAAATATATAGTTTTATTGATTTCAGAAAGGAAGGGAAAGGGAGAGAGAGAGATAGAAACATCAATGATGAGAGAGAATCATGGGTCGGCTGCCTCCTGCACGTTTCCTACTGGAGATCAAGCCAGCAACCTGGGCATGTGCCCTTGATGGTAATCGAACTGGAGACGCTTCTGTCCACAGGCCAATGCTCTGTCCACTGAACCAAACCAACTAAGGCTAAAGTTGGACATTTTTAATAAGCAACAGTATTTAAAATTGTTACAGAAGGTTATATTAGAGATTTATTGAAAGGTAAGCAGGAAAGTAAACTGTCCAACACAATGGCATGTTTCTTCATGAATAACATGAGTAGGTTAAATACATAAATGGAGATTTAAAAAACCCACAAAAATGCAGGTAAACAGCTAAATTTTAAAATTCTGCCAACTCCACTCTTTTTCTCTTCTCTCCTAATCCCTGCTGTCCCCTTTTACCCTTCCCCTTTCATCTTCTTTCTAAGTTTATTCTGATTCTGTTCTGAGAAACTAATTGGAGGGGGAAGCAGGGAAACAAGGGGATTCATTAATTGTCCATCAAAGACATCCAGGTGAGGGGAGATGGCCAGCTTGGACGAGGGTGGGGGTGGGTAGCATGGACTGGAGGAGACATGGGTGGATTTGAGCAACTTTAAGATTGATTGAGGTTATTTGGTGATGAATTGGATATGAGAGGGGGAGGTAAGAGGGAGAACGGTACATTACTAGTAAAGTCAAACTGCTGTTACCCTTCCTGGAGGCCAGGGGGCGCTCTCCCTGCCACCCACTCAAGCGCCTCTGTGAAGCACAATTGGAGCGACCCTCTGCAGGAAGGGCTGGGGAGCCCTCCCTGGAGAGAGCCTCATTTCAAGAGCTCAGACAACTAGTTCTCAAGACACTACTAGTGAGAGGAAGACAGGTAGAGGAGGAGAAAGAAGAGAGGCAATAATTCAACTAATTCATTCTCTCTCTCTCTCTCTCACACACACACACACACACACACACACACACACCAGAAAAGAACCTGCTTAAAACATTTTATAGTGACTTCTCCTAGGGTTTTGCCATGATTTGAAAACTTAAAATCTGGTACCTCTTTCAGTAATTCCCTAAGAGCACTTTGATTTAAAGTGTATGTATGTGACACCTATTAAGTGCCAGACATTGGGATCAAAGCACACCTGCCTTATTGGGCTGTAATCCCAATACAGATGTACAGCACAACATAATACTTGTACCAAAAGATGTATAAGGTAATGAGGTATCTGAGTGGTAGTAATTTATTCTGTCAGGGATGCAGTGGTGGGAAAATGAAGGAGAGCTTCACAGAGGAGGTAATATATGCATGGATGTTAGAGGTTGAATAGAAGATTTTGTGTCATCAAGGCTGCTGTAGGGTACACTCTTTTGTGTGTTTTTTTTTTTTAATTAAAAACACTTTCTCGCCTTTGACCCTGAAATTTATTTAGGGATTTTTCTTAACGAAATAAAGTTTGTACAAGTGTGCTAAAGGTTTTCCAAAGATGTTCCTTGCAGTGTTGCTTATAATGAGGAACAATTTAAAACACCTATGAATGGTGCAGGGAATTATATAAATCATTGTATGTTCATAAATCAAATATCTGTCTTAAAATGATATAGATATATACGTATTGCAAAAGGAAAATTGCCCCAATAAATTTTTGGCTGAAACATAAGCAAATAAACAACCACAACAAGAAGACCCTGGCTAATAGGAGAGTATGAATGGGTCATAAGACTATTTCAAAGTTTTGGTCATTTCTTTAATGTTTTATGGTATTAAGAGTGATGTCTGGAGAGATGGTGCTGTGGGCTGTGGGCTTTCCGAGGCCACTTGAATTCTTAAAGGAAGAAGGTAGATGCCCAGTGCACATTCATGAAATTTACAACAAAAAGATGGCAAACGGGCTGTAAGAATGGATACAATCAGGAAGCAATGAACTGGTCTTGGTTGTTTACAAGGCCTGGAGCTGCCCCAATTTCAGCTTGAGAAAACAGTCTTGGTTGGCTTGGCACTTAATCCCAGATGAAGTCCTTCAAAGTAGAAATTTTCACTGTGATTTATTTTTTTTCCAGATGTAAATATGTAGCAACAATTCAGTTATAAAACTGGCATTGTATTAAACCATAAATTATAGCTGACACATAATAATGTTGAATTACTATGAAAGTCCATCAACACACAGTGGCATTGCCAATGCACTGGTCGCCGCTCCTCGCACCAGCCTGGCTGCTCGCTCTGCAATGAATACGTTGTGGGGATCCTTGCTCTCAGGGTCAAAAGGAATCAACTCTAGCTGAGAAGAGATGTGTCAGGGTGCAGTTGAGGCTGAGGGCCCCAGAACATAGGGACTCATTCTTTTGCTTATGTATTCATTCGGAACATTGTTACTGAAGACCTAATTGTGCAGTGCCAGGCTCTGATGGTAGGTAAAACAGGCACAGTCCACCCTCAAGAACCCAACACAGACATTTTAACTAATAAAAGCGTAATATTGAAATTAACCATTTCTCTGGGACGGGGTAAGCCACGCCCACCAGCCAATCAGAGCGGCTATATGCAAATTAGCCCAGCCAAGATGGCAGTGGCAGACACACGGAGGCTTGCCTCCCTGTGTCCGTGCCGCCATCTGTTGCCTTCCTGCAGGCCACACAGGAGGGGCAAGGGAGGGGGGGCAGGAGGAGTGAGCTGCCCGCCGCCCAGCACCTCGGCCGCCTGTGAGTGCCCCCCCCCAATCGATTTCAGGTGACGGCAGCCGGGGCGTGGGGGAGCAAGCCAGCCCAGGCCCCCAGGCTGCCCTGCGACCTGGAAGTAGATCCGTGATGGCGGGGGCATGGACACACACACCTTCGTGAGTGCCCGTGCCCCCCGCGATCGATTTCAGGTGGCAGGGCAGCTGGGACCTGGGGGAGCAAGCCAGCCCAGGCCCCCAGACTGCCCTGCGGCCTGGAAATAGATCTGTGATCTCGGGGGCACGGGCACACACGGAGGCATAGCCTCCGTGAGTGCCTGTGCCCCCTGCGATGGATTCCAGGTGGCTGGGCAGCCTCGGGGGCGGAGTATCTGAGCCAGCTCTGCCCCTGAGGCTGAGGCCTGGAAATCGGTGCAACTGGGGCATACAGCACACATGGAGGTGTGCCCTCTGTGTGTGCTGTGTGCCCCAGTGGATTCCAGTGTCCCAAACTGTGAGAGAGCACAGGCCGGGATTAAGTACCTCCCTACCCCCGCCGAGTGCACAAATTTTTGTGCACCGGGCCCCTAGTTTAGAAATAAAATGCTCAACTCATTTCTTGATTATGGTGAATCCATGTAGTGATTTCCCAGAGATTTGGTCTCTTCCCACTGGCACTGGGACTGTCAATGGCAGGCTATGGCCAGTCTAGATGGACTGGGGAAGATTAACTGGAGTCCAAGCACAGGAGCTTTGCCTTCAGAGCCGCACGTGGGGCCACGCCAAAGAATCTGCACTGATCGGCAGATTGAAGGACTCAGGACCAGTGGAGAGATGCTTCTAGACTAAGGACTTAAACCAGGTCATGACAGCAGAGGAGCCTTTGTATTTCATTTGTTTGTTTTAATTGTTTGTTCCCATTGTCAAGGCTAATGCCTTGCTTGGGGAGCATTCAAAAAAATAGTTATTGAAAAAGTGAATGAACTAAACCTTCAACAACATAGGAGTGTTGAGTATTATTATTATGACGAGGGTCACAGTGGAGACTTAATCTGCTTCTGGGGGATATGGGAACAAATTATCTAGAGGTCTGTTCATAAAACTCTTCCTAAGCTCCTTGGGAAGGGATGCAGGGAACATTGGAACCCACATTTGGGTTTTCTAGAGGGCAAATTAGTCACACTTTTATAAAGGGAACCTACAGGGGTGGTAGAGCTAATGAATGAAATGAATGAACACTCGCTCTGAGGTCGGAAGACATTGGAACAACTCTAACACAGTTCATAGTGGTCAGTGGAGAAAAAGGGGACATTTTTAAATCCTCACTCAAGGACATGCTTATTGATTTTAGAGAGAGGGAATGGGAGGGGGAGGAAGGGAAGAAAGAGAGAAGAAACAAACATCAATTGGTTGCCTCCCGTTTGTGCCCCGATTGGGGATCAAACCCACAACCCAGGTATATGCCCTGACTTGGAATGGAACCCCTAACCTTTTGGTGTACAGGATGATGCTTCAACCAAGTGAGCCACAACAGCCAGGGCACAAAGGAGCGAGTGGGTCAGAACCATATGGTTTATGGGAGGAATTGTAAACAGTTGGTGTTGCTGGGAACAGAAAGAGAAATAGAAGGGGAGGTGAGGGTGGGGAGAGAACAGGGCAGGTGTACTCAGTCTGCAGATGCTCCTTTGGGCCATGCGCTGTCCTTGGCACTGAAGATATTGTGACGCTTAGAATCCACCATGTTCAGGAGTTTGGGGTTTTCTTGTCAGGGCAATGGGGATTTTAAGCATGCTGGTTTTAAGCAGCAGAGCCACATGAGATCATATTTGCGTCTCAAAATCATGTCTCTGGTTGCCATATGGAGATTAGGTTTGAGGGGGAGATGTGGAGGTGAGAGGTATAGTCATAAGAAACCCACAAGAGAGATGATGAGGGCTTGAGCCTGGAGGAGGGTCTCCCCTGCCCCTTGGTTCCCCAAGGTGGGTGTGGATCGGAGAAACAGGGCTATTAGGACACCCGTGGGCAGAAGGATGAAATGCCATCCTTCAGTTCTTAGGAGCAACAATTAGGTGCCAAGGAAAAGGGAAAACATTTATCTGCTCCCTTTTCTCTGCAGTGCTTGCGCGCAGCGAGAAGTCGATAGGTAGGAGGTGTGATTTATTTCGCCCAGTCCTCCCCAAACCCAGGGTGGTCAGGGCATCGATGCAGACCACAAACTGGCCAGGGGAGACGAGAAAACCAACCCCAATTTGGGAGGCAGGCCCTTCCTAATTGAACTGTTGAGGGAATTTTGATAAATGACCCCGCCAACGCAGGGAAATGAATAAATCATGCTTCAGGCTGGGAGACTGGCTCCTGAGGGACAGCAGCAGAGTGCAAATCCTGTTGACGCCGATGGGCTGGAAGGTGACAGGTAACTCGCTGCTCTCTCAGCTCTGCAGGTAGGCCGCAGGAGCAATAACCCTAGTTAGCGTGGTCACCATTCAGTTCTCTTAAAAAGCAGGAGAAAGTTGTATTTCCTGAGCAAGGAGGGGTACCATGCTGCTACCTGAAATTGAAGGTTAAAGACATCCTTCTCGGACTTAGCAAAGGGTGAATGGCTTCTGATAGAGAAGACGGTGGCCTGCATTGCTGCTCGAATCACACGCCAAAGGAAAAATGGGGGCAAGACCCTCTGCTGACTGCATGATCTTTGTTTCTTCTAAGAGTTAGGGCCCCTAGGATCATTATCTGGTCAGATATCCTCTCCAGGTTCCTGGACTCTGAGCTGCTGCACCTTTGTCCATCAATTCAAAGTATTTGTAAAAAAAAAAAAAAGAACAGAAAAAAAATCAGGTTCCTCTTGGCACCTGACTTGCCATGGCACTTGGGGCCAATTCCAATTTCATACTTTTAGCATCTGTTTGTATGTGGAGAATGAGGTCTTTGGGAAAAGGAGGTAGAATGTCATCCTCTCAAGGTCGGCATGACTATCCCCACTTGACAAATAAGGAAACTGAGGCTGTGATCTTGTGACTTATAATAAGAAAGATAGATTTTGGTCTTTGTCCTGTTTCTAGCACAGGGCTCCCAAAACCTTTGTAATATCCTCTGGGGAGGAGAGAAGAGCTGGGTATTGATTTCAATCACCAATGACTAATCATTTGATCCATGGTGACAGTGTGCTGCAGCCTCCATAAAAAGCAAGACAGGGAGATTGGGAGAGATCTGGGTTGGTGGACACGTGGAGATATGAGAGCGGTGTGTGTGGAAAGGTTATTGATGTTCCCTGCCCTTTCCTCAGACCTGGCCCTATGCATCTCTTCCATTGGCTGTTCCTGAATGATATCCTTGTATAAAAACAACAGTAACCTAGTAAGGAAAATACTTCTCTGAGTTCTGTTAGCCACTGTAGCACATTAATCAAACCCCAAGAGGGAGTTTTTGGAAATGTTCATCTATAACCAGGTGATTGGAAGCCTAAGTAGCAACCTGGACTTGCAGTTAGCCTCTGTGGTGGTGGTGATGGTGGTGGTGGGGTAGACTTGTAGGCCGAGACCTTAACCTGTGGGATCTGACGCTGTCTCCAGGTAGAAAGTGTCAGAATTGAGTTGAATTGTAGGACACCCAACTGGTATCTGAGAATTGCATGGTGATGGAGAAACCCCTCCCCCTAGTTCATTGGAATCTTAGCTGGTGATCAGAAATGGGATCAGAGTCAGAATCTGAGAGGCTAGGAAAGGTCAGCTTAGCCGATTTGGGTTTGAGATGTTAACAGGGGATAATAGCTTCAGGCACGTTAGTATTGACATGGGTTTTAGACGGCAAGAGGGTCATGTGTGTGCCTCATATCAATCATCCTAGAGAGCTCACCACCTCCTTTAGAAATAGGAACATCCTTGCCCATCACTTTCTGGCAACTATCAAGATGCAAGGGCAAAGCAACTCGGGAAGGAGTTTCATAACCTGTATAATGAATAAGCACTGTGTTGACTTAGAAAATTTCCTTGATAGCTCTGGTTTGGGGCAGAGAGGACAAGACCTGCCCTTCTTGTCAAGAAAGAATTTCTTTTGGTGTCAAGACAAGAGGAGGGGCAAGAGAGGGTGGGAGCAGTGAGTTGAGTTTGGTTCCTGCCACTCATAGAAGTGGTAATAAATAGACCTTCCCTGTGCACCCCTACGTCTTCTATAGCTCACACCAGAAGTGAGCATGGGATGCTGGGAGGAAGACTATCATTTGTGCCCCATAGATGCAGAATAGAACAGCTGGTGTGTCTTCAAGATTGGGAATGGGAGAAGCACCAAGAGGTGGCCTCTAAAACTCTCAGAACTTGAGGGGAGGAATTTGGGCTATCATAGCTTATAGTATTGGGGGTCCATTCAAATTTAAACAATTCTGTGGGCAGCAGGGAGACTTCAGCCCATGCCGGGATTACATAAACTATTAAATTTCTTATTATTTTGAACCACGGTAGGCAGGTAAATTGCATTATATATAATGCATAATTATATATAATTATATAATAATGGAGGATCTGACTCAATCTAGGGGTGGAGGTCAGAAAGGGCTTTCTGATGACTGGACCTTTAGCTGAAATACAGTGAGTGAGCAGGAGGAGTGGAGCCAGGCTGGGTAGAGGGCCAAGAAGCAAGGAGACCCATACAAAGCCCACTGGGGTGGGAGGAGGAAGAGCACAGCCAATCTAAGAACTCTGGACACAAGCACAAGCAGGAAGCTTGCCTTTCTGCCCACACCCACCTCCCATTCTACAATTCCTCGATGTGTAAGGACAGAGAAACGTTTGTGTTCAAGCTCAGGGAGCAACTCTGCCATCAATTAGCTGCTCTATGCTTAGGGGTAACAGACAGGTAATTTAGTGTAATTGTGTGGGCTAAAGCCAAAGTACGTGTGTGTGTGTGTGTGTGTGTGTGTGTGTGACGACAAGTCTATGACTATATATTCATGACTTGTACTTTGAGAATTGTCAGCAGCATTGGAAGGGAATAAATATAATATGGTAGATGAGCTGTATTTTTATTGTCATATTTAAGAATTAGTGAATATTTCAGTTCAGAATTTTTTGTTGTTGTTGCTTGGGTAGACATATTCAATTCCCAGATGGGCATGGGCATAAAATCATAATTTGTTGATTACAACCATATAACAGTTCACAAATCATTATCTTGTAAGATGCTCTTGACAGCCCCGGGAGGTGGGTAATTCATTAACACATGTATTCAGTCACTTACTCATTCAACAAATATTCTTTGAGGGCTTGCTACATGCCAGGCATGTTTTTAAGTTCTGGGATTGGGGTGCCTATAGCAGAAAAGATCCTTCTCCTTGTGGAGCTAAAAATTTGGGTGGGGAGGGGAGGCAGATGATTAAATCATAAACAAACGAGTAAATCAGTAACTGGCAATGATGGTGGGAAGTGGTAGCTGGTGGATGGAGGAGAGTGATTGGGGGTGGGAAGCAGTGAAGACCTCTCCAGGGAAGTAACGTCTGAGCTGATATTTGATAGACAAGGAGGAGTTGGCCGTGGGAAGCTACAAAGAGCTGCATTGTGTCAGCAAGAGTGTCATGGGATGGATGAGAAGTCTCAGAGGGGTTGAAAAGCTTACCACAGCCACACAGCTAAGTGATGGGTCTGTTGATGATTCTGCACCGTCTTTAACTCAAAGTCAAGGGTTTTGTCATATGCTACCTTCCCAGTGCCCACTTTCAATATCTCTGGCCAAATCTTGATACTGTAGTATGATAGTATACTCTAATATTTATTCTTTCATTATTTTAAACTTCAGTGGTTGTTCTAAGTCATACAACAATTCTATGGAACGAGTATGGGTGAGGAAACTGATTGGAAGATTTGATAGACTGTTATGCTGGAGAATGTTAAATTAGGAATTAGGAGACTAGCTGGCTCTGCCTTTAACTTACTATAGGGTCTTGAACAGGTCTTTTAATCCCTCTAGTCCCATTTTTCTCTCCACTGGCATTATGAGAATTGAATTGGATGAATTCTAAAGTCCATCTCTAGTCATGGTATCCTTCAGCCCACTTGGAGTTGCCAGCAACGGGCTTTGAGGGACATTGGTGTTAAGAAAACATTTCTCTGAATTCATCTGTCATACCCCTTGTCATTTCAGTGTTGGTTTAGCTCCAGCAAAATAAGCCACATGATTATCCTTATGCAGGTGCTGCTGTGATTAGCAAAATGCAAAGTCATTTCAACATTTGCAGAATTCATAGCCACTTTTTGCAACTATGCATTTTCTCAATCACTAGATGCTAAAAATTTACTACTATTACATGAGCATCTGCTCAGGTTTAATGTGATAGAGGGGTTCTCATACTCAGAGGAGGGCATCCCAGACATTGTGGGGTGGGCACCATGAGTGGAATCAGGCAAACCTGAACTGAACCCAGCGCTGCCCTGCATTGGCTATGACCTGTGGTGAAGGTATCCACTCGCTTTAAGTCTCCATTATTTTTCAGTGAAATGGGGATAGTGGTTAGTAGTTCCTAGTTTGATTTTTAGAATTAAATGAGGAAATATTGGCAAAGCAATTAACACAGTGCCTGACATCTAGGAATCACATTAATGTTAGCTGTTATTTTTGAGATGATGGTTATTGGAATTAATAGTTATTACTACAATAATGGTAGTAGGAGTAGTAATAAAACTGGCATTATCAAGAGCTACTCAGGATAATGAGAGTAGTGGTATGTCACATATAAATTTCCCCAACAATCAGAGACTTTATGAGATGCCACTGATCAACTAGTTTTTCTAAAGTCCATTTTCTTGTAAACACCTGGACTCAGACCCATGAGATGTCTCTGAAAGTCCTTACCCACCATCATTCTGAAATTCTTGATTTAGAGGACGGTTAAATATAATTCCACTTGTGCAACACTGTGTTAATGGGAGAAAATCATAAGTGCAGTGAGTTTTAAGCCAAAATGAATATATTATTGTATAGACCAACACGGAGATCAGCAGGGATCCCAAAGGTTGACTGTTGACTTTGTGAGCATACAAAATAAATAAATAAATAAATAAATAAATAAATAAATAAATAAATAAATAAAGCTCAATGTTGATAAATGAGCAACAAAGGGCATCCAGCCTGCCTGAGTGATGTGGGCACTTATGTGTGTGGCTGTTTGACTGGGGGGTGGTAGTAGCTCAAAGTCACTCACTTCAAGGCTGAAAAAGTGGCATCTAGTCTTGGAAAATTACCCCCAAGAGTTTTTTGTGTCTGTCGAGCATGAAGGTCATGTGACTTTATTATATATTTTAAATAAGTAAAATATTCAATTGAATGGGAGTTGGAGTAGGCAGGTGTATTTTTATATTAGAACTCAGAGTGCCTGATATTTATTGTGTGTCTCTGTGCTAAGCACTTCATTTTGCAGAGTTCTATATAATCTTTGCAACGAGCCTTTGAGCTGTGCTTGTACCCCACTCTGCAGGTGACAAATTGATCAGGAGGTGTTGAAACACAGGATGTAACAGTCAAAAATCCAGGTTTGACTGACCCTGCAACTCTCACCACCCCCAGCATTCTTTGGTTTCTTAACATTTGATTTGATGACCACTTGTGACAAATTCCCTGGATTACTCGCTAGTAACAATGCAGATTAATGCAACCTACTTTGGGTGTACTGATTAAAAAATTTCTGCCAGGAATCTGTATTTTTAGTAAACTCCCTAGAGATTCTTCTACCCACAAACATTTAAGAGCTACTGCTTATACTTTCTTACCTTCCACCCAGCATTCCAACCCGGTGCTTGGCTATCGGGGCACTGGCAGATTCCTGAGGTTTTAGGTTACTGTCAGTCTTCCTCCATCCCCAGGAAATGGAAATATGGAAACCTTTTATTTTTCTCTACCCTGGAGGGTTCCTAATAATATGATATCAATGACTCTATTACGTAGGGTGGCCAAGAGTGTCCTAATATTTAGAATATATGATGCTATAGGATATATCTTGTACATCATTAAAAATATTACAACTTGAAGATAGTGACTTCAAAATAGTAAGAGTTCTTTAGAATGAGCTTGAAGTCAAATTGCTAAACAATTGGGTATTAAATATTGGAGTTTACAGAGTGAGGATGATTCCATTAAAATACTATGTTTGCAATTTAAGTTATTTTCCACCAGGGGTCAGTGATGTACTCTTTATACATAATTTGATGGTCAGATAAAATGATCTGACTCATAATTAAACTGAGAAGTATAGATTGCAATAATGGAATTGCAAATGGAGCTTAATGGGGCCAAGGAATATGAGAGTTGATGGAAATCTATGAGTAACAAATGATTAGCCAGCTAAAAACCACTTAATGAGTCCTGAACAAGACTCTAAAAGCTGTTGTCTTCGCAGACGAAAGAGTGGGACCCCAACTAAATAAAGGTGGCTTCAAAATGTATTCAAAAATTATCCTTTTCGTTGTTCTCCCTTTTCATCTTTCCCTCTTTGAGAGTCTTATCTGAATCCCTTTATTTATTCTTTCCTCTGTCTCTTAGTATTTGTTATGGGCTGAATTGTATCTCCCCCAGACTTACATCTCCATGTGAAAATTCTAACTCCCAGGATCTCAGAATGTGACTGTATTTAGAGATAGCATCTTTACAGAAATAATTAGGTTAACATGTGGTCATTAGGGTTGGTATTAACACAATATAATTAGTGTCCTTATAAACAGAGTAAATTTGGGTACAAATAGGTACAGAGGGAAGACAGTGTCAAGACACAGGGAGAAGATGGGCATCTACAGCAAAGAGGAAGAAACCAACCCTCAGAAGAAACCAACCCTGGATCTTGGATTTCTAGCTTCCAGAACTGTGAGAAAACACAATTCTGTTGCTTAAGCCGCCCAGTCTGTGGTACTTCGTTATAGCAGCTTGAGCTGACTAACTCAGTATTTCTCTGTATGGTTACTCTCTCTGGATTGCTATGGCTCTTGACTTCTCTCTCTATCTCTCTGACTATCACTGTGCTTTTTCTCTGACTATATTTCTGTTTCTCTGTCTCTGTTTTTTTTTCTGTGTCTACCCACCCCTTCTTGTCTCTATCATTTTCTCTCTTCCTTGGATCAAACAGGATAACTCATGTGAAATGTTTAGAACAGTGCCCGTCATATGGAAACGACTAAAAAAAGTGAATTCCTCTCTGTTCTTGCGCTTTCATTTTTCCTTTCCTTTTCCACCATTTTCATTCCACTCTCTTTCACTCACTCCCTAACTGGACATAAAATAAAACTTGAAATTCATTTTTCAGAAAAAAGTTTTAAACCCCCCCTTCCCCTCCCAATTCTGATTTGAAAGCAACTCACTTGACTGTTTTATATCCTCAAAGAGGCAGAGGAAGGGAGATTAAGTTGCATTGCCTTTAGTAAGTGACTTCAGTTTGAGATTTTTATTTGTTTCTTCCGAGTAGAAATCTTTAGATCAGTTGATATCAATTTCACTAAGCCACAACTTGTCCAGGGGACTGGATAAATATGCTCATTTTTTGCTCTGTCACAACAAGATTTGAATTAGTACCTTTGTGTTGGGAATTACAAAATGGAAAATATTTCCGGGTAATTCTGATTCGGGCGATTCTTTTTGTATGCTCTGAGAATCATAGTCTTATAAAATAAAAAAAGGATCTTCCTTCTGAGCACTGCCTAACCTTCATTCATTCTAAACAAAGACTAAAATAGAGCCAAGCTCCATTTCAAGGAGAGGTTTCAAAATGTTCTTTCTGAGTAGTAAGTTGTGATTTTCCCCCCTTCTTATTTTTCTGTTTCTGACACAGGGAGCCCATTGCCTCGGATCACCTGAGCAGAGAGCTGACATTCATTTCCAAACAATTTAGGGAGATGGGAAGGAAGAGCAGGACTTGAAAAATTAACAGTCATAGATTTGCTTCCTGGCACCTGTTTTGATTATTGAATTAAGAAAGCTCTGGCAGCTACAACTGGCTCTGCCAGATGTTGAAGAGTACATTTCAGGGAGAATGGAAGGGATGTCAGAAGATGTAAAGATCATTCATTTAAAGAATAAACTGCCCGGATCAAGTTCGGTTTAGGCTGTCAGAGCTGATCGTGAGCATAATGGAACATCAAGAACAAAGGGGTGAGGAGACATTGATAGAGCCCAAATGCATCTCAAAATAGAAAAATCTGCTGATTTTTAAGTCAACACCCCGAGTGTCAGCTTATCAGCCTGTGGGAACCACAGAGCAGGTGGCAAGGAGTCCATTTTCCCTGTAGTTCGGTGCAGCTTCAGCCACTGGTTTGATGGAGGCTGAAAACAATGCTCTGGGGGCACCTGATAGGTAGTGATGGGAGGAAAGGCGAGCCCATGTCAGCGAGGGAATCACTTAGCATCACTGCAGAATAAGTCGGCATCTGCACCTGTGAATCCTGAGCATTCATTGCAAACACACACACAGGTGCCCATAGACATACAGGCATGCATCACATGCACACACAAACATGAAATAGGCACACATGCACAGATGTACAAGGATGCATACCACTGCACACACACACACACACACACACACACCTGTTGCATATGGCAAACAAAATCTTGCATTTGTACCCAACCACATTCATGGACAATACCACACTGCGGGGAGCAAACACCTTTTCCAGCGCCTGGCTCAGTCTGCCGGTGAGATCCGGAAGAGGCTGTGAGAGCCAATGGGAGCATCTTTTCCTGGAATTCTGGAGAGGAAGTTGTTCCATGAAAAAAAAATTGCTTTGCTAGTATAGAGTTGGCTTGGGCATCTATTACTTGGATCCACCTTTCAGGACAAATCGCTGTGTGATTCTCCCTTTTCGTCATGGCCCGCACACGCAGGCTCACATACGCAGACACATATTTCATGGTGTGGAGACCAAGAAGCTTGTCTGGGGCCCTGGCAAGAACCTAGCAAGGCCTGACTGGCTGAAATCCTCCAGGAGCGCCCATACTGCCTCACCAGGGTGCTGGGGCTGTGTTTGTCAGGACACCTGCCCATGAGGGTAGCAGGTGGTTTACCCAGGATTACACAAGACTCCAGAATGAGTACAACACGTCTTCCTAGAGCACAAGTAATTATATGGAATTAAATAATTTAAAACATTACAGCTGGTCGAACTAATTAGCTGTTCATACCATGAAGCGGAATGTGAAATTTACATGCCTTTTTAAGGGGAAAGCGTGCCGACCTGGGATTCCGCAGGGCCCAGTGCAGTTCTAAAGGAGTGGGTCTTGCCATTTAAATTGTATGCTATTAGCTTTTCCACCTCTTTTAGAAGCAATTTTGGCTACTTATAATTTTAGAACTAATGCTTTTATCTATATTTCACATTTCCATAAATATACACACACATACACACACACATATATATTTATTTATAGTATTTTAAAAAGATTTTATTGTCTTCGAGTTGTTTCAGGTTAACAACAAGATTAAGAGGAAGGTACAGGGGTCCCCATACACCCCCTGCTCCCACACAGGCAAGAAAATGCATATGTGTTTGTGTTCAATGTATGCATTTATGTAACCCCCCCGCCCCCGCCCAATCAAGATAGAGAACATTTCCAGTCACTCAGTAAAGTTCCCTTATGCCTCTGCATTCTCTCACCTTCTCCCCCAAACCACTGATCTGATTTCAGTCAGCACAGTTTACTTTGCCTGTTCTGGAATTTACATAATAAACTTACACACTGTCTGTATTCCTTCAATCTATATAATGTTTTTGAGATTCATCTGCAATATATATATATAACACCCCAAAGCTATATATCCCACAATATGTTCATCAAATCACTGTCTGAGTCTGATGGGCATTTGGGTTTGACTATTATGAATAAAGCTGCTATAAAAAATCCAGTGCAAGTCATGTTTTGAAGACATCGGTTTTCATTTTTTCTTGGATAAATACCCAAGCATTATAACTGTTTCATATTATTTAGCTTTGTAAACAGTTGTCAAAGAGTTTTTTGTAGTGGTCATAAGCTGCTACATTCCTACCAGTAGCATGAGAATTCTATGAAGAGTCCTCATTCTTGCCAACACTTAGTGTTGTCAGCCTTGTCATTACAGAGGGTAGGGAAGGATATCTCATTGTGGTGTTAATCCGCATTTTTCTCATGATGGAAGTGTTGAGCTTTACATGTGCTTTATATATTTTGCTTTGTGAAGTGTTCATTTAAGTCTTTTGCCCATTAAAAAATTGGGTTGTTTGTTTATTATGAAGTTATAGGAGTTCTTTATTATGGATGCAAGTCCTTTTTCAGATATATGAGTTGAAAATAAATATTTTCCCAAAGTTATTGGCTTGCTGCTTCATATTTTTAATATTATCTCTTAACCAGAAGTTTTTAATTTTGGTGCAATCAAATTTGTGTTGCCTCTAACTAAAGTATTTCTCTATCCTTAGATTCTAAAGATATTCTTTTTTGTTTTCATCTAGAAGTTTCACAGTTTTAGCTTATATGCTTGGACTTATGATTCATTTTATTTACTTACTAGGGGCCCGGTGCACAAAAATTTGTGCACTCGGGGGGTGGGGGTCCCTCAGCCCGGCCTGTGCCCTCTTGCAGTCTGGGACACCTCAGGGGGGATGTCCACCGGCTGGCATGCCTGGCCAGCCTGGGTGAGGAGCTGAGAGCCATTTTCAGGCTGCCCACAGCCCCTTCAGGGTTCGTGCACTGGGGGGTGGGAAGGCTGGTGAGTGCAGGCCTGGACGTTTCCCACCAGAGGGCCCACGATTGCACATGCCTGGTGGGCCCCCACCACTGAGGGGACACACCTGGGACAGAGTTGGGTGGCAAGCCAGGGGTGGACGCTGGTGCAGAATCCCTCGGTGGGGCCCTGCTGCTGAACAAACACACCCCGGGTGGAGCTAGGCAGTGAACTGGCTTTGGATTCTCCGCACTGTGCAGCAGACGCTCCCGCACGCCCTGTGGAGGCCCCTGGGGGATGGATAAAGGTAGCGGACCCTGGACGGGTGTTCCTGGACACCCTGTGGAGGCCCCCAGGGCAGAGCCAGGCAGTGGACCTAGGACAGGCGTTCCTGGATGTCCCGCAGAGGCCCCCGGGGGGCAAAGCCAGGCAGCAGACCCAGGACGGCTGCTCCTGCACACCCTGCAGAGGCCCCGCGCTCCCACATGCCCCGGGGAGGCCTCCAGGGGGTGGAGCCAGGCAGTGGACCCAGGACAGGCGCTCCTGGATACTCCTCGGAGGCCCCCTGGGGCAGAGCTAGGCAGCAGACCCAGGACAGCTGCTCCTGGACGCCCCAAGGAGGTCCCAGGCCAGACCTCCCCTCCCACTGAGCTGACACACCTGGCACAGCTATGCCGGCTGGCCGTGGAGGCTCCCAGTGCAGAGCCGCCCTGCCAGCCTCCATCTTGGCTGGGTTAATTTGCATACAGCCGCTCTGATTGGCTGGTGGGCATGGCTGCGAGCAGAGGCTCAGCCAGCCTAGGCAGGCAGTTGCAACAGAAGCCTTTGGTTTGCTCTAGCTCCATGGCTGTTGGCCTCCATCTTGGCTGGGTTAATTTGCATACAGCCGCTCTGATTGGCTGGTGGGCGTGGCCATGAGCAGAGGCTCAGCCAGCCTAGGCAGGCAGTTGCAACAGAAGCCTTTGGTTTGCTCTAGCT
>PVJC01036855.1:0-17511 GCA_004026665.1 Murina feae | reverse complement strand
GGCAGGCAGTTGCAACAGAACCCTTTGGTTTGGTCTAGTTCCGTGGCTGTTGGCCTCCATCTTGGCTGGGTTAATTTGCATACAGCCGCTCTGATTGGCTGTTGGCCTCCATCTTGGCTGGGTTAATTTGCATACAGCCGCTCTGATTGGCTGGTGGTAACGGTCACATTTGCATGTTTTGCTTTTATTATAGAAGATAAGGTCCCAGAGGTCAGGGACCATGTTTCATTCAGTTCTAATTGCTGACATTGGGCACCCAAGCAAGTATTTCTAAGATGAGTAAAACTAAGTGGCTCAGAAAACCCCAGTAGCGGTAGGTGATGGTCCTAGGGAATGCCAGACACAAAAATAATTCTAAATGCTCCTGGAATAAGTGAAGACTTCAAAAGGGAAGTGAAGAGAATCTTGTTGATGAAGATATCATGCTAAGTGCCCTGAAAAGGGAAGGAAAGAGTAGACATGTACACCACTTAACTTCTTACTTAGTCACAGTTATTACATACAGCTTCTAAAAGAAACAAGTTAGAACAATCCAGGCACCCAAAAAGAACCCATTTTTTTCCTAACATGACTCCTTTTTCTTTTTTACAGTGAAAATAATCTGAAAATTGACTAAATAAACATATATATAGAATATCTCTAGAAGTAACGGAGTCAAACAGGGCGGTAGGGCCAGGTATGGAAGTGAGACTGGGACGTTTACAGTCACTGTACACCCTTTTATACATTTTGAGTTTTATGTTATAGTACATATATTACTTATCCCCCCCACCCCAAATTCATAAAATAGTTTTCAAAAGAGATCAGACTGGTAGGGCTTACCTCCTCCACAGTACAATGGGGACGCCTCAGACCCTTGCCACCCTCTTCAATCATCATCTCTGTCACAACCTGTTCCTGAGGTTTCGACATTAAGGAACTCTCTGGATTGCCTTTGCTATGGCGGCGACCACCTGGTCTTCTATTATAGCCTTCCGAGTTCAAAGTAAACCTGAAAGATAGAAAAAAAAAAAGAAACGTGTCACCAAACTGCTTAAATTGCTAGATTCTAAGCTTCAGACCATTCTATGATTAGGCTTCCCAGATTAAGCTTGCTCCTGGCAAATCAGACAACTAGCATTCACAAAAGTTAGATCTATCTCTAGAGTAGAGGTAGAATTTCACTATGGAACATCTATTTCCAGTCACTAGGGCTGCCACATGAGAGCCTCTGCCTTCTTCCTCAATCCCAGCTTTCCAACCCCAACTCTGGAATTAGCTCCCCTACTACACATACCCTCCCCTTGTGCTGTACTTTACCTTTACTCACTTGGCATCACTGGAATTAATTATCATGCAATGGTTTACTGTCTATATCCCACACCAAACTTTAAATTCCATGAAGACACAGATTACATTGTTTCATCACTGGATCTTAGAACAGGATCTAAGCCAAAAGGCACTCAATATTTGCTGGATGCTAAATTAATGATTGTAAATTAATAACTGCCAAAGAAATGAAAGCCATGAAGCCCCTAGCCATTGTTGCATAATCTAAAACAAATCATGAATAAGCATCCGACAAAATTAAAGGACAGTCTACAAAAGAAATGTTTTGTAGGGTGGGGTGAAAGTAGGTTTACTGTTGTGAGGACACAAAACGGAATTTATTAGTATTTATTAATTACTGGATTATTTGTCATCCAAAATAATAGATGCCCCACCCTGTACTCTTTAAAAATATCCATGCTATTAAAGGAAGTCTGAGGAGTTGTTCCAGATTAAAGGAGATCAACAAGACTGAAAATTAAACCTAATGCATGATCCTGCACTGAATGTGGACCAGAAAAAATACTCTATTATGAATAAATTTAAATAAGATTAATAGTAATATATTAAATTTTCTAATTTTTGCAATCTATGATTATGTAAGTAAATGTCGTCATTCTTACGAAATAAAGCACTAACGTACCTATGATTAAAAGGACACAAGTCTAAGACTCTCAAATGGTTCAGGACAGAAAATGATAAAGAAATTGGCAAAATGATAATAACTGGTGAATCTGGGTCAAATGAAGACAAAATACACAAAAACAGTCCTAACTGGATGAAGAAATAAACAAGCCTACAATTACAGCAGGAAACATCAATACTCCTTCTTCATCAAGCAACAAAAAGTAGGCAGAAACCAGTAAGGCCTGCAAAACATCAAAAACTTGAGCTGGCATTTATAGAGCATTTCATCCCACAATAGCAAAATATATATTCTTTTCAAGTGCACATTGGACATCATCTTATAGACCATATTCTAGGCCATAAAAACAAATGCTAAAATTTAAAAGAACTGAAATCATACTAAGTATATTCTCTGATCACAATGGAATTAAACTAAGTAACTGAAAGATGTCTGGAAAGTCCCAAATATCTGGATGTTAAACAACAGAATTCTCACTTCAGAATAATCACTGGTTAAAGAGTAAGTACAACAGAAATTAGAAAATATTTTTAAATTGAATAAAAATTAAAATCAATTTTTCAAAATGTGTGGGATGCAGCTGAAGCAATGCTCATAGAGATAATTATAGCATTCAATGCTTAGAAAATAAGCTCACCTCTAAATATTGAAGTATGTATCTCCCATGAACAAGGACATCTTTTACATAACCATAATACAGTCATCAAAACCCAGGACCTTTAGCAATGACACAATATGTAACATGCAGCCACATTTAAATTTCTCCAAAGACAGTAAAAGTATCCTTCACGACAATATTTTTACTGTCATGAATACAATGTAGAAGCTCACATTGCATTTGGTTGTCATGTATCTGTAGTCTCCTTTAAACTGAAAGTTTTTTAGCCTCTCTTGATCTTTATAATGAAGAATATAGGCCTTAACCAGGTTTCTCATTCTTAGACTCAGATTGATTTTCGCAGGAACATGAATTAACCGATGTCTCCAGCCCAATATATCTGGAGGTCACAATGTCTCTTTGTCTCACTGTGGATGGCTTTAACTTTGTTTCTTTCCTTAAGGTGAAATCATCAGGCAGTTTTCTTTACCCTAAAGTTATTCTTTTTCCTTTGTAATTGATAAGTAATTTGTGGGGAGACAGTTTGAGTATATATAAGAATCCCATACCTCATCAAACTTTTACTTACTAGTTTCAGCTTAATTGATTCCTATATGTATCAATTACTATACTAGTTACAAAATGGTCATTTTCTAATTCAATCATTCCCTGTACACTTACTAGTTGGCATCCTACTATAAAGATCTTTCTCTCCCACAATATATATTTATTTATAGCACCTATATCCTGTCTTTATTCATTTTGATGTTTAAATTGTTCCCAATTTGGCCAGTGAAAGCCCCTTTAAGTTTCCTCCTGTGTCATGTTGACATGTCCCCAGTTTCTGAACAGTCCTTTTATTTCTGGCACAAGACATTACAAATTCATTCTGTACTTTCTTTCCTAGCTCTACAATCAACCATTCATCCAACTCCAGAAAACCCAGTTTTTAGTTAGTGTCTCATTCTTAAATATGAGTGGAGAGCCAAGGATTATCAGTCTTTGCATAGACTCTAGTATGAGACGTAAGATAAAAATAAACCAAAGGGGGCAAGGAATTTAGAGGAAGCAAAAAAGCAGGGAAAAGAAATTTTAAAATAATTAACAGCTTTAGAGAAATAAGATATTGCATCCTTACAATAAGAACAAGAGGCTTGGAGAAAGAAAAACCAATGAGGAGTAGGGAAAGGGAGTATGACTACAACTTAAAAACTATGAAGCCCCTCCACAAAGAAATCAGTAAAAGATTTCTTTTTAAAGGGTAAGGATAAGAAAAGAAAATTTATAGGAAAATTAGATCAATGCAAAAGGTCAAATATATATATTTTTTAAAAAGGTTTAATATCCATGTAGTAGAAATTCTAGAAAATAGGAACACAAAAAAGAGAATTACCATAATGAAAAAACAGTTCAGTGTATGAAAATTCACAGGCTAGATACATTATTTCTACCCTTTTCTGCATGCATATTATACTTGTAAAGAAGTTTATAAGTGATCGCAATTCTTTTTCAAAAGGTTTCAAAATCAGATGCTATGGGCATATAATATGACAGAAAAGTAACACACACCTGAGTTTAAGTTTCTCACTAGCTGCATGATATTTGGTAAGCTTGAGTACTTACTTAACAAGATTACATAATAGAAAAAAAAGTGTGAATGCCTAGCAAGACTGAGCACCTAATATGTGCTAAGTTTCTATGTAAAGAAAGGCAGAATTTAACACTTACCCAAAGGAAGGGAGGACTCTGCGAGGCTGATCTCGAGTTACTGTCACTCTGATCTTTGGATAATCACTTATTCCATTAGGAGATTTATTACCTATTTTAAAAATGCATTTGTAATTGTAAGTTAAGTAAATTAATTAATTAATTTTTAAAAATCTGTGAACACTGCATTAGAAAAGAAACTGTGATCAGTCTGCACTGTAGAACCATATATGTTATTTTTTCAAATTCTATTACTATACAGCACAGAGATCAGAACAGACTTTGTTAGGTTAAAGGAAAAGCAATAGTGCTTCCTTTGTCTTTGATCTCAGATAAGCAATAACAATTCGTGGGCAAGCTTTCCTAGCTTTGCTTGCTGGGACCAATAAGAGGCATGAAGAACTTAATGATTATGAAACTCCCTATAGCCTAATCAAATTAAGAGAATTTTTCAAGTTGTTTTTTCCTCCTGAGAAAACAGAAGTATTTTTAAGTGAAAACCTGCCACGTTACTACATTTCACTTGAAGCTTCTAATACTTGTGAGGTAGTTAACTATACTTCAAAAAATGGGAACTAAATTTTCATCAGCCACGTTTTCTTTGGAGCTATTTCAGGGGCTTGGAGTGCCCGAGGACTCCAAAATGCAATTGTAGCAGCAAAACCTAAACTGAATTCATTTGCTTGCAAAACCTGACTTGAACCAATGTTCACAAAATGGGTTTTTTAAATAATATTCAATAAACACAAAATATCTAAAATAGGATAAATTCAGACACATTTCTCAGGGCTTCAGATCAGAGACTGTGGACTTGGTTATACTAGAAACCTGCCCCAGGAATACCTGTGCTTCTCTGACTACACAAATCCACAGAAATACACTGCTGATGCCGCAGCAGGATAAATCTACTAGCCCTTTCATGTCAATTTTAATGGTAAATAATTTTAAACATTATACAAACAATATCAACAGATTATGAAATCTAATTTGTATTAACTTTTTAAATAAAATGAAAGGCTTCAAAGAAGTATCATCTTTGTCTCCAGGTCCCTTGGGAACTAGATTCTCAGACTTGGGGTACACATTTGCTTTCCTTTCATCTGCCACTAGAGGTACTTGACTTAAAAAGTTAGTTGGAGAAGCACTACTCTAGGGTTTTTATCATTTCCTCAGCTTCTTCCACTTTTGACTTCTAAACCCACAACTTCTTTAAAAGCTCCTTTTCCCCTTCCTCTCAAACTTTACATACCTACCTGCCGGGCAGAGATCACACCATTTTCAGGACTCAGGCTTCTCCCTATTACCCCGCTTCCCCACCCCCCTCTCTGATTAACGATTCAATTTTGGGGTCTGGATGATACAGAGATTCCTAATCCATAAAACTATGAAAACTGGAGCCCTAAGGTTGTTCCCCAATCAGAGTCACACATAAAAAAAAGTCCGAAGGCAGAGTTTTACTATTTTTGTTATTATTGCTATTTGTTTTATTGTTATAAGTTTTATTATTTTGTTATTAAGTATTTGATTATTCCGAATAACTTAGCATAGTGCCTCGCACAGAATAAGTGTTTGGGAAACATCTGTGTGTTGTTTTTAAGGAATGTAACTTGATCTGAGTCACATTATGGACACTGATAATCCAAATAGGAAACACAACAGCAAATTCAAAGACAATTGTAAAGGAAAGCTATTTGCCTTTTGCAATGACAGAGAGAATGTCTGTGTTTTCATATCAAAGCAGTCTTCTCCTTTCATATTCTCAAAACTCATAAAAAAAAGAGGCAGGAGGAGGAAGGGGGAAACAGAAATATTTTTGTCCACCTCACCCAGTTTCAGCATGTTGTTCCAGGATCCGGAACCTGTCAGTTCACAAGATGAAGAGTTCGAAAATACCTTAAAATCAAATAAAATAACCTCTGTAGTATATAATTTTAGAATTTAAGTACGTTTCTAATATGAAAAAATAAAAATCACTCTATTGGTGCTAGCTCACAGAAGAGATATCATCAATAAAACCAGACATTTAATTTGTGAAGACTCACAAAATGATGTAAAAAAATTAACAACTCCAGGTCTCCAAACATACTTATTATTCTGTAATTAGGCTCTTTATAAATATTTCCTAAGTATGTAATTTCTTTTATAAAGTGTGACTTCTTAAACTTTTAAGTTTTTGGCCTATATATCAAGGCTAATAAAGACATGCATATTTCTGGATAGAAGTCATTCTACACATTAATGACCAAAATGAGAATATTTCCAAAATTCAGTTTCAATGATTAAGTACCAAAACTAGTAGTCCCAAAGAAGTCCTATCCCCACTGACCTCTCCTGAAGGAGCCGCATTCCGTGTTCCGTTACAAGCAGAAGCTACAGAAGCTACCATGGGCTTTGTAGTCAGCTGGAATGGGAATCCAAACAAGCTGGCAGCATTGTAGAGACTGTTTTTCACTTGATGAATAAAGCAATCTAGAAAGTGTAATATAGATTACATATACATATAAACCTAGAGTAATAAACTTCTTGCAAAAAAAAATAAGATTGCAGCCCAGCAGTGTTGCTCAGAGGTTGAGTGTTGACCCAGAAACCAGGAGGTCACAGTTCAATTCCTGGTCAGAGTACATGCCCAGGCTATGGGCTGGTCCCCAGTAGGGGATGTACAGGAGGCAGATCAATGATTCTCTCTCATCATTGATGTTTCTATCTCTCTCCCCTTCTTCCTTTTGCTTTTCTGAAATCAGTAAAAACAGCCTATATAATAAAAGGCTAATATGCAAATTGACCGAACAGCAGAACAACCAGTTGCTATGATGCGCACTCACCACCAGGGGAAATATGCTCAATGCTGGAGCTGCCCCCTGGTGTTTAGTTCACTCTCACAGGGAGAGCACTGCTCAGCCAGAAGCTGAGCTCACAGCTGGTGAGCGCAGCTGTGGTGGCAGGAGACTCTCCTGCTTCCGCGGCAGCACTAAGGATGTCCACGGGAAGTGGGCCTAAGCTGTCAGTCAGACATCCCCCAAGGGCTCCCAGACTGCAAGAAGGTGTACGCCAGGCTGAGAAACCACCTCTCCCACCCCCCTGTCCCCCCAGTGCACGAATTTCATGCACCGGGCCTTAGTATTTAAAAAAAATAAGATTGTATCTAAAAAAAGGTCCCTCAATTTTTATTAAATGTCCTATTTTCAATCATTGAGATAAAGTTACCTGTAAGGAGAATTTTTTTTCGTACTTGAATAACTGAAATTCCAGCACTATGATTTTGGTATTTTTAGTAAGATATTTGGGATGCTACAAAAATATTAAACTATCACACAGATTCACACACAAAAAGTCCTGAAAAGACAGCTTTCAAGCAATGATTTCTCCCAAATATATAAAATAAAAAGAGCCCTAGCTGGTATGGCTCAGTGGATTGAGCATCAATTTGCAGACTGAAGGGTTTGATTCCAGTCAAGGGCACATGCCTGGGTTTGGGCTCGATCCCCAGTGGGGGGCATGCAGGAGACAGCTGATCAATGATTCTCATCTTTGGTGTTTCTATCTCTCTCCCCCTTTCTTTCTGGGGGAAAAAAAATAAAAATTATATATATGGTCTATACCAAAGGGGCAGGGGCACAACTTAACAACCTGGAGTTTATAGTCACTAGGTATGGCAGAATCCTACAGAAAACACATAATTTTCTCATAGGTTTGTCCTTATTTCCTGGGCAGATAATATTATAGTTGTCCTAAACAGCCTCTTACTAGGTGCCTACAGTATCTTGGCTACACCAAGGTAGAAATTACTATAGTACAAGATATGCAATTCTTAAACATCTATGATAAAGCAAGGCTATCCCTTTACTGGAGAAAATGTGTCAGACTCACCCCTCCCTGCCACCAAACATAAAGATTACAAAATAAGCAAGTAAATAAACAAGGGGGAGGGGTAAACTTGTGTTTTCTTAACTTCCTCCTTTTATCATTACCCTTTTCTTACTTCCTACACTGATGACTTATTTTGTATAATTTACTTTCTATTTCCTAATTAAGGGTATTCTAAAGCACTGGTTTGAAAGAAAGAGTTCATCACCTTAGCCACATTCTGCTTTAGAGAAAAACAGCCTGAAACTGAAATTGTGGATTTTAAGCCACAAGCACTCCAGAACAGATAAGATATATAATACTTTCCAGAAAGATAGTGAAATAACTTAAACAGCAGGGAGGATGTGATAACTGGGTAAAGCAGAATCCAACCTGAAGTCATTTGAAACTAGAGAATAATTCAAAGAACCAGTTTGCAATGACCTGTTTCATAGTTAAAAGAAACAAAGTTTGCAAATATCCTGTTCCTCCTTTTAGGAATTAGAAGGAATTACAGGTTATCCCTCTAATAATGTGAGCTTTATGTGGGAGAAAAACAGCTGTAGGGATTGGTGATTAACCTACAGTCATCCAAGCCCGGAGGACAAGAGGTACTCTTACCCGACCGTGTTGCTCAGTGATTGAGCAGTGACCCATGAACCAAGAAGTCACCAGTTCGATTCCCAGTCAGGGCATATACCCAGGCTGCAGGCTCAATCCCCCAGTAGGGATGTTTCTATTTCTCTATCCCTCTCTCCTTTCCTCTCTCTAAAAAAAAAATTCAATAAAAACATATTTTTAAGAAAGGTACTCTGAACAACTTAAATAATGGACACTAAAAAGTAACGTATATTTATTTTCCTACAAATATTGTCAAAATCTGAGTGTGCCTAAGATTATGTCAAATGTTCTTATAGATTTAAAAACAAACAAAAAAACAAACAAGGCCTGCCTCATCTATAAAATGGTGTAAGACCACTTTATTTTCCTGAGACTAACCTAAGATTTCTTAAAATCTTTTTCTTCTGTAAGTCATGAGTCTGCATTCTAAGGTCCTCCTTTTCTTTAAGCCTTCCTTTTTTTCTCTGAAAAGCAACCAATACAGCTGTACTGCCAATACAGTAGCCACTAGCTACATGTAAGTTACCCAAGTTTCAATTTAATTCAAATTATAAATTCAGTTCCTCAGTTGCACTAACTCCATTTCAAGTGCTCAATAGCGATCATGGCAGAGAGTTCTATTAACATTACTATAAACCTTTACAAACTCTGCCAGTATTACCTCTGCTACTTACTGTTTCCCCCTTGCCTTAGGTTTCCTTCTATAGTTTCCATTCAGAAAATCATAACATATTTCATGGAAATCGTGGAGGAAGAGATCCTTAACACAAAAATCCATAAAATGGATGACTGCCAAAATTATTTCTGGAAATGTCTATAATTTCACTGTATACATTATTTGTTTACCACATACAGTTATCTATATTTTTCTTTAAAATTGACTCTCTTTTGGTAAATAAATGTACTTGAAAGGTAATTTTAAAAAATATTTTTACTTACTGATTGATTTGAGAAAGAGAGGGAGAGAGGGAGAAACATCAATTTTATTGTCCCACTTACTATACATTTATTGGTTGCTTCTTATATGTGCCCTGACCAGGAATTGAACCTGCAAGCTTGGTGTATGCGGACGATACTCTAACCAACTGAGTTATCTGGCCAAGACTGAAAGGTAATTTTTTATTTTCAATTTCAGTTTACATTCAATATTATTCTGTATTCGTTTCAGGTGTACAGCATAGTGGTTATAAAATCATGTACTTTATAGAACAGCTCTCCAATATTTCAAGTACCTACTTGGTCCCATACATAGTTATTATGATAATAGTGGCCCAGTGCACGAAATTCATGCGGGGGGGGGGGGGCGTACCCCTCAGCCTGGCCTGCAACCTCTCTAATCTGGGACCCTTCGGACATCCCTCTCACAATCTGGGACTGCTGGTTCCTGACCACTCACCTGCCTGCCTGCCTAACTGCCCATAACCACTCTGCCTGCCAGCCTGCTCACCCCCAACCGCTCCCCAACCTGATGACCCCCAACCGCTCCCCTGCTGGCCTGCTCACCCCCAACTGCCCCCCACCACCAGCCTGAAACTCCAATGCCCTGCCCCCACCAGCCTGAATACCCACAACTGCCCTCACCTCTTGGCCCCTAACCACTTCTACCTCTGCCACGCCACCATGGCTTTGTCCAGAAGAACATTCAGGTCTCCTGGAAGGTCTCCCAGTCTAACTGGCATATAACACTTTTATTTGTAAGATAGAGGCCTGGTGCATGTGTGGGGGCCAGCTGCTTTGCCCTGAAGGGTGTCCTGGATCAGGGTGGAGTTCCCTTAGGGGGCGGGGCAGCCTGGGTGAGGGGCCTGTGGAGGTTTGCAGGCCGACCACACCCCCATTGGGGTGGGGGTCCCCACTGGGGACAGTGCCAGCCTGGGCGAGGGGCTGGGGCAGTTTGCAGGCCAGTCATGCCCCAATGGGGTGAGGGTCCCCCCGGGGGAAGGGGGGCGTGACCAGCCTGGGTGAGGGGCTGATGGCTGTTTGCAGGCTGGCCACGTCCCCCAGCAGAGACCCTCCCTGCGATGGTGGCGTGGCCAGCCTGGGTGAGGGACTGAGGGCCGTTTGCAGGCCCCTCCCTCAGCAGCTGGCCCGGGCGACCCAAGCCTCCTGCGGACTCAGGCTGGCTCCATGGCTGCCGCCCACAGGTCCCTCCTTCAGCGGCCAGCCAGGGCGAGTGGGAAGCTTGGGTTGCCCACTCACTCCTGCCCGCTCCATGGCCATCACCCACAGGCTCCTCCTTTGGCAGCCGGCCCAGAAGCTTGGCTTCCTCTGTCATGGGGGGGCGACCCAAGCTTCCTGCCCACTCTGGCTAGCTCCATGGCCGCCACAATCTTTGTCCTGCTAATTTGCATATTCTCTCCTGATTGGCTGTGGGGCATCACAGAGGTGCAGTCAATTTACATATTTGTCTATTATTAGTGTAGATACATTCCCTATGCTGAAATTTACATCTCTGTAACTATTCTGTAACTACCTATTTATACTTCTTTTAATATATTTTTATTGATTTCAGAGAAGAAGGGAGAGGGAGAGAGAAACATCAATGATAAGAGAGTCATTGATCAGCTGCCTCCTGCATGCTCCATACTGGAGATCAAGCCCTCAATCAGGCATGTGCTCTGACTGGGAATCAAACTTCATCCTCCTGGTTCATAGGTCAACACTCAACCATTGAGCCATGCCAGCTGGGCCAATTTATATTTCTTAATTTATACTTCTTTTTTAAAAAATATATTTTATTGATTTTTTTTACAGAGAGGAAGGGAGAGAGAGAGCCAGAAACATTGATGACAGAGAAACATCAATCAGCTGCCTCCTGCACACCCCCTACTGGGAATTTGCCCGCAACCAAGATACATGCCCTTGACCGATTTCGAACCTGGGACCCCTCAGTCTGCAGGCCGATGCTCCATCCACTGAGCCAAACCAGCCAGGGCTTAATTTATACTTCTTAATTCCTTCACCTTTTTCACCCAGTCCCCCAACCTTCCTCCCCTGTCAAACATCAGTCTGTTTTCTGTACCTATGAATCTGTTTCTACTGTTTATTTTGTTCATATAAGTGAAATCATATTGGTATTTGTCTTTTTCCATCTGACTTACTTCACTTAGCACAATACCTCCAGGTCCATCCATGCTGTCACAAATGGTAAAATTTCATTCTTTTTTATGGCTGAGTAGTATTCCACTGTGTATTATGTAAAGCAGCTTTTTGTTGTTGTTTTTAAAAAATGTTTTTATTGATTTTTTAGAGAGAGAGAAATAGAGGGAAACATCGTTGTGAGAGTGAAACATCCATCAGTTACCTCCCGCATGCACCCCAACTAGCATTGAACCTGCAACCTGAGTATGTGCCCTCTCTAGAAATCAAACTAGCAATGTTTCAGTGCATGGGGTGATGCTCAATCAACTGAGCCACACCAGCCAGGGCTCAGCTTTTTTCTCCACTGTCAATTGATGGACATATTGGGTTGCTTCCATATCTTGGCTATGATTAAACAATGCTGCAATGAACATGGAGGTACATATATTCTTTGGAATTAATATTTTAGGTTTCTTTGGATGTTGAAAGGTAATTTTATATTACTTCTGTGAATGTAAAGCAACAATATTTGCCTTACAAAGAAATGTAAACACAATAATATTAAGTTCTAGCTGGGCCTATTAAATAAGGAGAGATTAGCATGTATTATTGACCCTTGAATAACACAGGTTTGAACTGTGCAGGTCCACATATGCACAGATTTTTTTCAATAGTGTAAATGTATTTTCACTTCCTTATGATTTTCTTAACATTTTTCCTAGCTTACTTTATTGTGAGAATGCAGTATATATATGTTAATGAATTATGTATTAGTAAGGCTTCCAGTCAAAAGAAGGCTATTAGTTAAATTCTAGGGGAATCAAAAGTTATACATAGATTTTCAACTTCATGAGGGAACTGATTACCCTAACCCCCATGTTGTTTTAAAGGTCAACTGTTTTAGACAAGTATTGAATACATACTAAGCATTCACTCAAGATTTTCTGCTTAAAATAACCAGAAATTTAAAATTTACAATGAAAAGGATACAACTTTTTAAGTATATAACATAATTCAAATATTACTTAATATTATGAACACTGTACCTCCTAAAATCGTTTCTTGACTGATATCTATCCTGTGCTTTGGAAAATACCATTTAACGAATTTGGATATTCCTGGCATTCAAAGTCCTCCATAAGTTGACCTATCTCTCTCCTTTTCCCCTAAGTTCTATCCATTAGTTCCTGAACTGCACAACTTCCCAATTCTATTCCCTCTACCTAGAAAGCTTTTCCTTACTATTGTTCTCTGCTGATATCCTATCCATCCTTCAGGACCCATCTCACATACTAGCTCCTTCCCCAATTATCCACTGAGACTCTTAACCAGCTAATAATTGGACAGTACTTTGTTACTACCTTTCTTATTTCATTTGTCATGTTCTCATTGACATTGGTATTATTTATATGCTTGGCTTATATCCCCTACTATATAATCATATACCCTTACAACTGTAAGGTTTTTAAAAATAGAGATCCTGTCTTACTCATGTTTGTATTTCCTTCAGAACCTTAGACACTACTTAGCAGTAAGACTCAGAAAGTATTCAAGAGATTAAAATGAAATCTTAACACATATGTGTCTACTCTTAACCACCACATCTGGAGGTAGATCCACATTCACATGTATTTTAATGAATATTAAATAAGAAAATATTATTATAGTAATCTATTATGCCTTTTCCTTTTACTCTAACTTCATTCTCTTCTATGACATGATGTCTAGCCATTTCGATTGTAGGGAAGTAAACAATTTGAGGTAACACATTAGATTGATTCACTCAGCTATCTGAACCAGATGACTCAGTTTGAAGTAGTTTTTATAATGTTTTCTCCACAAATATAAAAAAGCAACTTTTCTTTAATAAAAAAAAGGGACAACTTTTCTTTCTTTCTTTTTTTTTTTGTTATTCCTCCCCAAGAATATTTTTCCATTGATTTTCGGAGAGAGTGGAAGGGAGGGGGAGAGAGAGAGAGCAAAACATCAATTGGCTGCCTCCTGCATATTCCCTGAACATGGCCAGGGATGGAGCCTGCAACATTCCCTTGACCAGAATCAAATCCAGGACCCTTCAGTCCACAGGCCAATGCTCTACCTACTGAGCCAAACTGGTTAGGGCAAAGCAACTTTTCATTATAGAAAGATTTAGAATTTTAAAATGTATATTAAAAAAAATTTTTTTTAAATGTATATTCAATTTACAGGCTTATTTATCTAGAAAGACTCCCCAGTTACCTCCAGAAAAGATAACTGAATAGAAAAGGAATGGGAAAGAGACTTACTTTTCACTACATATACTTTTTAACTTTTGAATTGTTACATACATATAGTTTTCCTATTAAAACACGAATTTTTTAAATTAATAATCAATACCTAATCTTGGTCTTTTGGCTGGTATTTCATCAGTGTCCACTGTAGAAAACAGAGTGCTGAAACAAAAGAAAAGAAATATATATATACACATATGTACTTACATACACACATAACCATTCCTATAAGTAAACTTAACGTTTATGTAACACACCTCCCCCTATCCACTTTGTCATGAAATGAGATCAAGCTGATGTTTTAAAAGAGAATGCTGCTCGCCCTGGCAGTTGTGGCTTAGTTGGTTGAGTGTCGTCCCCTGCACCAAAAGGTCGTCGGTTCAATTCTCGGCCAGGGCACAGGCCTGGGTTTCAGGCTCGAGCCCTAGGAGGTAGCCAATTGATGTTCTGCTCTCTCTCCCTGTCCCTCTTCCTCTCTCTCTCTCAAATCAATTAAAAAACAAAAAATAAAAAAGTACAAAAAAGGGAATGTTGCTCCATAGTAGGACTTAGCACTGTGGTTCCAACTATTTGAAAGAGACCTCAAACTCCCTATCATGTAGTATCTATAATCTGGCTAAAGTCCAGACTTAAAACTGGTCAGAAATCACTAAGCTAGTAAATGAACATAGGTTAAGAGCCTAGGACTTCCTTCTTCTTTCTAGAAATGACTTAAAAAACCAGCACCCCCTTCCCCAGTTATTTTCTATCTCAGATGTAGACAATATAAGAAGCCTTGAAAGACAGTTCTTAGCCAGAAAAGCTGTAATGTTTAACTGCTTTTTTTTTTTTCATGGAAACAATATTATAGTGATAATAAAGTATTTGAAAATTCAGAAAAGTTATCAAACCTTTACCTGAACAATGTTAAAGCTTCTTGATACACTACTAATCATCTGAAGATGATTGTGACTGTTCATATTCACAAAAAATGAACAGAATAGATCTTAGAATAATACAATTAAGTTCATTACTTTAAATATCCCAAGACCTCCTGGCTTCATTTTGACTGAAAAATGGCTTACATTGAGAAGAGTTGTTTTAGATTAAAGATGGGCAGTAAAGAATAGTATTTCTCCAAACCAGTTCCTCTGACTAGCAGGAATTCATAGCAAAAAGAGAGAGGACAGGGGAGAGCAAATTAATATTCCCTTATTTAATAAATATACACCCACTGCCTATCATGCACCAATCTCCACACAAGGCCCTCTGGGTAGAAGAAACAAATACTACTCATATATACCAAGCATCATGCGAGGCACTTTACCAAATGTTCTCAAATGAGCCTTATGTCAACCCTACAGAAAGGTAGAAAGGGATAATAAGTTGAAACCCTACCCTCTCTGAACACATAATGGAATTTAGCTAACAATCTATTTCATCAATGACTTGCATTCTCAGATTCCTGTATTAGTTCTCTCGTTCTCTCACACTCCAAGAAACCACCTTTCAATGATCTTGAGGCTTAATAATAATATTTTTTAAATGAACTCGACATTTGATCACTGGGGGAAGGGGTGTAAAGAACTGTTACGGTATTTTCTTCCCTAGAAGATTAAGTCTTAGGCAAAGGGGCACACACACACACTATGAAGGTATACACCAAGGGGTAAAATACTAAGTAAAAACAGCGTTTGGCTTCCCCAAAATGTTAACTTAGGAGTACAGACTAATGATCTTTTTAAAGGACTGAAGTACCTACCTACCCCCCTCCCCATATCCTAATGCTGAGGCTAAGCATCACTCTCCCTACCTCTCTGTCCAAGGCGCGTACACACACACAGTTTGACAACTGTTTCGGAGCAAGACAGCTGCTGTCTCGGTGCACAGGGAACAGCATTTGCGGTCAAAACGGCTCTGGGCAAGCCATCAACCCCACTCCCTTAATGGCACTTACTGCCCACGGATGACACTTGGGAGTGAGCTTCGTGAACAAATGGTTAGTGCTCCACCTAAGAGCAGCGAAGTATGGTAAAGCCCCGTGTGCGGACACGAAGCAGCGTGGGCTCGGACAAGATCATCCAACATCCTGACCATCGCCTGCCGCTCCAAAGCCGACCCGCATCTTCCCTCACCGGGAGCCGCATCCGCACAGGGCGGAGGAAGCAACTACGTCACCAGGGCACCCGCGACCCGCGTCTCCACCGCCGCGGCCCAGTTGGGCCGGTTCGGGCTGCGCTTCTCGGCCGGGGCCGGCCGGGCGGGATCGGCGCTCGCCGCCCGACCCGGGATAGGGGAGGGGACCCGCGGGCCGGCGCTCGGCCCGTCTCCGCTCACCTGTTCGAGCGCCGTCGCTTCAGCAGGGCCCGGGCAGGGGGCACCGACCGGTCGCAGAAGCGGAAAATGGTGCCGAGAATCCTAATCAGCCATTTGTACATACCAAGCCGAAGCAGCAGCGGCGGCCGACACACCCCGAGACGCAAACCCCAGAGCTGTCGCCGCCGCTGCCGCCTTCGCCGCCTCAACCACCACCGCCAAGGCGCAGTCGCCGACTGGTGACGCGACCGGCAGGCCCACACATACAACGTCCCCAGGGCTACCGGAGGGCCCCGCCTGCCTCCGCGCCCGACGTCACCTCCTCCCTCCCGACCGGAAGGCATCTTCGCCCTCGCTCTGCGCACGCGCGCCCGAAGGCTGGCCCCGGCCCAATCAGGGATGAGACTTAAAGAGATGTGGGTGGGGCTTTTCCCTTTGGCGCAGCCAATCCTGAGGCGGCCCGCGGGACACGGCCCACAGGCTGCACGTGAGGCTCCTGCACCAGGGAGGGGGCGGCGCTCCGAGGGCCTGGGATGCAGGAGGCACTCAGTAAATGTCGGAGTGCAGAGGAGTTAACAAGTGTGTGCCGTGGTAGGAGCCCTTTATTTTGCTTCTACCTTGTACTTGGCAGGCACTGTCACCTTCGTTTCTCCCAGCAACCACAGGAAATGGAGAATCTTGTGCCCGCCCACCCCCCGCCCTTTTTTTTTAATAAGTAAGGAAATCGAGGCACAGAGCGATTAAGTAATGTGCCTAACGTTATAAAGCGAGCTGGAATTTGAACCCGGGTCTGAGAACCAGCACCAGTCCCCCACCCTAGAAGTCTTCTGGGAGAGATGAGATTGCAAGTTACAAGACAATTGGCTTTATTCATAATTTGTTCAATAAATGATATTCTGAAATTCTGCCGCAAGCCACTCTCTAGAGCTTCAGAACCACTTAGCTACCCACCTTTGGCTACCGCCACCCTGGCTTGGGGGCAGGGGCAGTTCCTATACACAGCTAACACTAGGATGTCACTGAAAGTTTGAGAATACAGCAATAGGAGGATTACAATGCCTAGGTTTAGAAGTGGCTATTGTAAGTACAGCATCTATAGCCCATTGCCTCCCCAAAGGACTCTCCTGCCCCCAAGGTCATCTCTA
>PVJC01036854.1:0-17505 GCA_004026665.1 Murina feae | reverse complement strand
TCCTTTAGCTTTTTCTTGTCTGTGAAGCTCTTTATCTGACCTTCAATTCTGAATGATAGCTTTGCTGGGTAAAGTAATTTTGGCTGTAGGTTCTTGCTGTTCATCACTTTGAATATTTCTTGCCACTCCCTTCTGGCCTGCAAAGTTTCTGTTGAGAAATCAGCTGACAGTCGTATGGGTCGCCCCTTGTAGGTAACTATCTGCTTTTCTCTTGCAGCTTTTAGGATTCTCTCCTTGTCTTTTGCTCTTGGCATTTTGATTATGCTGTGTCTTGGTGTGGTCCTTCTTAGGTTCCTTTTGATTGGGGAACTTTGACTTTCAAAGACACAGATTTAGATCCTAGATCTCCTAGATCACACCTAGATCTACAAGGGGCAAGAGGGCAGAGGTGGCATTGCATTAGATAATGTTTGCCATAGAGTGCCTTCTAACTACAGCACTTGCTAGCTGAGTAAGCTCAGTTTCCTCATCTATAAAATGGGGTGATAATCACGTTAACCTCATAGGGTTGAAGTGAAGATGAAATACATACTTTGTGTTCCTTCTCTGGCACATAGCATTTGAAACACAGTATCTCCTCAGGTGTATATTTATTTAACAAAAAATGTATAGAGCATATGTTATATGCCAAGAAATGCTAGGATCAGATACAATGATGTGCAAGACTAGATGGGGCTCTGTGAGATATCCACTTTTAGTTAAGTGGGATCTGTTTTCAGATAATATATGAAAGCACGATTAAAACATAATATAGTCTGATCTACTTTTCTACAGGAGAGCTGTTTTTTGTTTTTTGTTTTACCAAAATCATACTTCTGGATAAGAGTTTTTTATAAGTCAAAAGTACCCCTTGTTTGTTATTATTTTATAATCCTTTCCAAGGTAATTAACAAAGATTTAGAATGGGAAGTAGTTTTGCATCACACCTTGAAATTCGATTTACTGGGTGATCTTTTTTTAGAAGTCATGCCATTCAAATAGCAGCACTTGGCTAGATGTTAATTCTTATCTGTGTTTATAAATTCCTAGGGAAAAATAAAATTTAGGCAATGATGAAAGATGCATGCAAACCTAACAAAGATTATCATAATAAATAACTGTTAGTTCCTTTCTCATTTTAAATTTTGAATATTATTAATCAATGCTTAATCTTTTCTATTTTGCTAACTTATGTACCAGGCAGCCCCTACCCTCCATTGCCTGTTTCTTTCTCCTGTTTGATCAAAGCCATTAATTATCACCCACCTTTTAGAAGAAAAGTGTTAATTGGTTCTTTGGTCTTTACCTCTTTCATCTGTAAAATTGAACTAAAATCTAACTTTCTTACCCCTCAGAGTTATTCTAGGGAACAGACATAGTACAGTGAAAGAATTAGTAAATAGCAAAGGGCCTGCAAATGTGAGGCATCACGAGAGTAGCATAAAGGAATGAGTACATATTTAGAGCCAGTCCTGGGTTCAAATCCCAGCTCTGCCACCTTGTGTTAGTTTGGGGCCAGAAACAAGAAGTTGAGCCTGTTTTCCAACATGTCCCACAGGAATGCCATTGCAATATATGTCTCTCTTAAGGTCATGTTCTGATTACTCTCCATGCCGTCTTCCTCCGTATGTCAATCCCATCTCTGCTTTTCTCTGTGTCTCGGTGTCTGATCCCTATCAACACATTATCCAGGCTTCTTTGCCAGTTGGCTACCATTGTGTTGGCCAGTGGGAGGCACTGGCAGATCAGACAGTGATAGGAAAGAGGTGGGCACTTCTTTGCTCTCTCTAGCTTCAGTGCCTTGTCTCTGGCAAAGGGTGTGTCTGTCTTCTCGAACTCAGCATCCTGGACAGCCACCACCCACCCCCCTCCCCCAGTTGCAGTTATGCCTGGGTTCTAGGAACACTATCCTTCCCTGGAGGGTGGTGATAGCTTCCTCCTGAGGCTAGTCTCTGGGTGCCTAGCCAGCCCTTACTGGTTCCCTTAATCCTTTCTATACCTCTGTACCTTCATTAGGTCTGTTCCTTTGAACCAGCTGCACTGATTATTATTCCTGCTGAAATTCCAACTGGTACAGGTGGGAAGGGCTTACATTTAAATATGAATGAACATTATTTAACTTGGACTTTGTTTATACAATGATGAACAAGGGTTTTTAGGCTCTCATTTGTTTATTTTTTGTGCTTCATTCCTTGTGTAGAGTATCTGCCTTTTATTCCTCATAGCTTACATCAAATTCACTCTTTTACACTAAATGTGCAAGAAGTAGAGTGAGCCCTAGACCATTTGACTCGTTGGATAGAGCGCTGGCCCACAGACTGAAGGGTCCTGCGTTCAATTCCAGTCAAGGGCACATACCTCGGTTGAAGGCTCAATCCCTGATCCCTGGCTCTGATCAGGGAGTGGGCATGAGGCAACCAATCAATGTATCTCTCTCTCTGTCTCTCCCCTCCCTCCCTTCCACTCTCTCTCTCAAAAAAAAAAAAAATCAATGGAAATATTCTTGGGTGAGGATTGGAAAAAAAAAAAAAAGAAGAAGCAGAGTGAGCCTGATTGCCTGATTTCCCACACAGAGATTGTGCTGTCTCAGATTATCCTCTGTCTGCCCTTCCAGCCAACCCTAGACCCTCCTCCTCCCCCTAGTTTTTAAACTATAATTTTTTTGTACTCAGTGCTAAAGATCATGTGCTTCCCTTTTGTAGTTTTTAGAGACTGCTTTAAGGTAGAGAACATTCTGTTGTTGCTTTTAAGATTCAGGCTCAGAACTGGAAGCTACCTGGGGTGTATGTCCTTCAGCTTCCCTTCTTTATACAACCTCAGCATCACTCATGGCAGATGGGCATCCAGTCCTTTCAAACTCTAGGTAATTAAGGAATATGATTGAAGAAAAATATCTATCCTTTTCCCCATGATATCTAGGTAGGGATTAAGTGTTGCCATTTAAATACCTTTCTGATTAGATGTTTCTTCTTCCCCTAAGTGATTGAGTGAATATAATTAATTTTACAAATATAATTTGGAAATTATTTTTTGTTATACAATTTGTAGGAAGAGAAAGACTAATGAAGTTGTGTGACCAGAGACAAAGAACATGATTGCTAATATTCAGGGTCTAATTCAAGTCTGTTTCCTGCCTTTGAATGCTTAGAGCCCTGGGATTTCAGAGGTGGGAGGAGCCTTACCGACCACCAGTCAATCCATGCTTACAGAAGGGCACTGTGAGGCTCACAGTCAGGAACACGCTCGCTCACGGAAAGACATCCTTTCTAGTTTGTTGGATAGTTGTGGAGAAGCACGGAACTTGGTTGGAAAGTCTGTAAGAAGGAATCTCCAGCAGGTCAGGGACCTTCAGGGGGAGCTGGCCAAAGGTGGCCACCCCTGCCTTGACTTTTCCAAAGGAGTCTAAGTCCCTGGGTGTTTTACTGGAATTTTTATGTTTAGTCTTTAAATTCCTTGTTTAAAGGACTCTGCAGACACATGTGTCTTCTCAAGGATGCTTACCCTACTGCTAGTATCTAATAGTTAATTTTAATTTAAGCTGTTGTTACAATAAAAGCCTAAGAGACAGGCGAATGGGGCTGTCTGGTTGTTATAGCCAGGCAGTCCCTTTGCCCTCTCTTTCATAGAAACCTGTGTCAGAGTAATCATACACCCGTCACTCAGGGTCTGCTGGTCAGCCCTGGCAGATAATGAATTCAAAAGTGTAATCTAAGCTCTAACTGATTTGGCTCCGTGGATAGACTGTCGGCCTGCGGACTCAAGGGTCCCAGGTTCGATTCCAGTCAAGGGCATGTACCTTGGTTGCCGGCACATCCCTAGTAGAGAGAGTGCAGGAGACAGCTGATCAGTGTTTCTCTCTCATTGATGTTTCTAACTCTCTATCCCTCTCTTCCTCTCTGTAAAAAAATCAATAAAATATATTTTTAAAAAAGTGTAATCTAAGTGTTGCTATTGACCTCAGGTCCTTGAGGGTGGAGAAAGTTCCCATTTTCACAGACTCTTTTGGAAAGAAAAACAGAGGCTTGAGAATGCCAATCCACATGCCTCTCAGTTTAAAATTGAGATGAAAATCCTGGTGTGTGTGTGTGCACATGCTTGCTTTCTTTGTGTTTTTGGCTAACAATCTCTGAAAACTAATTATTGGCTTTAGTTTCCTATACATCTGTACGTGTGTATCCTTTCATTTTCTTATTTTTCTTTAATAACTTTATCTTTTACCTATTCATGACATTTGCTTATGTGAAAAATTATAACTTTAATTACAAAGGAAGAGATATCTGCAAGAAAAACAGGGCATTTTATTTGTCAGGTATGATCGGCACAAAGTCTAGGTCAGATGATATTTTTAGGAGAACTCAAACAGACTAAGATCTGAAAGAGGAATAATTGTCTCCAAAAATGCTTAGAGAACTTCTCAAAGATGAAATTAATAAATATTTAATTAAACATCTCCAAAAATAACATCATGCCATCCTCATGAAGTGTTCAATCAAGTATGTATGAAAATTCCACTATATGATAAAACATTTGATGGTGAGATGTTCTCCTCTCACCAGTTCCCAAGCATGCATGATAATTGCTATGAAATCACTGATATTCTAAATTAAATGAGTTTTTCAGCCAAATAATTTGCAAGGTAAACTATTGCAAATTAAAAATTGTTATGATCATTTTCATTTTTTCCAGAGAAAAAATATATATCTAATGTGTGATGTGGAATCAATTGATATTATTTATGTGATGTGGGCTGAAGCCTCCAAAAGTGTCAAAATAAACGAGAACTTTGAGGGACTTAAAATGTGTTTGGGGGTGACAGGAATGTAAGAGCAACGTTTTTAAAATATATATTTTTGTTGATTTCAGAGAGGAAGGAAGAGGGAGAGAGAGATAGAAACATCAGTGATGAGAGAGAATCATGGACTGGCTGCCTCCTGCAAGTCCCTCACTGAGGATCGAGCCCACAACCCAGGCATGTGCCATTGACCGGAATCGAACCTAGGACCTTTCAGTTCTCAGGCTGATGCTCTATCCACTGAGCCAAACCGGCTAGGGCATAGGAGCAACATTTTATAGTTTTCTGGAACAGAGTTCTTTAGCTGGAATTGTGGTCACTGTTTCTGTTAATAGAGTGTATCAGTTATATATTGCTGTGTAACACACTGCCATACACCTAGCAGCTCAGAACAACACATCAATTATCTTATGATGTTTGTGAGTCAAGATTCAAGGCATCATGTAAATGGGTCCTTTGCATAGGTTCTCTCAGTCAAGGTGTCACCCACGCTGTGTTTTCTTCCGCAGCCTCAACTGGGGCAACATCTCCTGAGCACATTCAGGTTGTTGGCAGAATTCGTTTTCTCGTAGTTGTGGGACAAGACTGAGGGTCTCGTCCTCTTGGCTGCTGTCAGCTGGAGGCTGCCCTTGGCTTTCAGAGGCCACCCAATGTTCCTAGAGGCTGCTGCCATTTCTGGCCCTGCTGGCTTTCCCAGTATGCCTGCTTACTTTGTCAAGCCAACGAGAAGAGTCTCCAGAGTAAGTCTGAAAGGAAGACAGTCTTTCTTATATATCCTAACGCTATTGGGGATGAAATGTTATTGCCTTTGCCATATTCTGTAAATTAGAAGCAAGTCAAAAGTTCCCTCTAGACTCAAAGGAAGATGATTACATAAAATTGTCAATACTGGGAGCTGGGGATCACGAGGGAGTCAACGTAGAGTCTGACCAACACAAAGAGAATGCTAATAATCTCTTCATTTTCATGAATTGAATCAGCCTCTTTGATTAGGCATTTAGAACAGTTCTGCTTGTCCAGAGGAATAATCTGGGAGTGACCAGAACCACACTTCTGCAAAAGGCTCATACATCCTCCTTTCAGTGCCCTTGCCTGTCTTCCTGGGACGCTCAGCAGAGGCTTGGTAGCCCTCAAATGATTAGTATTTTCCCTAAAAGTGACATACCCAAACTTGCCTTTCTTGGCAGCACCTACAGAGAAACTGAGCCCTCCTTCGATCAGCAAAAATTGCCCTCACCTCCTTCCATTCCTTCAGGTCCCTGTAAGCAATTAGGAAACTGTTCTTATAAAGCAACAGGATCCAAGAATTTAGAGTTGAAAATGACCATAAAGACTTCATTATGTAACACAGATTGCATTTCCATGGTAATAGGGGGCAACACTATTATTGGCCCATGGTTGTAAGAATTACAGGGATTTTACTTGTGGAGGCAAACCCGCTTGGGAAGATGTTTGGACACATTATGACAAATGCAGGCCTAGGAAATTATGCTTCTAAGACAGTTGGCTCTTCTCATGGGAATAGACTCAGAAAAAGACTGTCTTCTAGGAACTATCTGAAGCCAACTGGATCAGTGCTTATTCTTATACCCTTGGCAGCTTGCTAATACAGCCATCTTTCAACTCATACCTTCTCCTAGATGTCTGTGCTTATCCTGTGGATTTGACATTTCTTGCATGGTTTACTTTCTATCTGTCTCTGGTCTCCTCGTAACTCTACTGATTTCTGGATAAAGCTTTTCTGTGTCATCCATGCTTTCCTGGCATTGTATCTTGGCTCAACCCCAGTTTTGACCCAGCCATCCCCTCTAGGCACTGAAAGATGAAGTTATTTACCTCAATACACAGTATCAAAGAAATACTGGACTTTATGGTTAAGATAGCATAGCTAGCTGCTGAAACAAAATATCAGGAAATTAACACAGAATTTATTTCTTCTTGACACAATAGGATAATGCAGACGTTCCTGTCATCTCTCTTATAGATGCAGTGAGGGTGGGACCCAGGCTCCTTGCATTTTGTGGCTCTGCCATCTTTGACACACATCTTTCCAGTTACTATCTTTATATTCATAATCTTCCATGGGGGGATTATGGAAGGTTAGGCAAAGAAGATTGCATGGACTAAGGTTGGAGGAACACTCATCACTTTTCATTTTCACAGGCCACATCAAGGGGATCTGGGAAATGTGGGTAGGACGAAGGGGAAAATTTAGCTAGCAATTTCTGCCACGTGGAATCTTTTGGCAGCCCAAATGCATGTTGGGAAAACTCAGTAAGCATCACCTTTGAGGAAAAGAACAATAACAAATGATTTACTTACTGAACATTTACGTAGAACTTAATATGTTTCAGATACTGCTTTAAGTGATTTTCAAATAATACCTCATTCCTATACAACCCTATGGGGTAGGTACTATTATTATCCTCATTTACAGATGGGAAAACTAAAGCACAGAGTAGTTAAGTAGATTGCTGAAGATAATGACACTAGTATGTGGCAGGAGTGAGAGATTAGACACAGGCATCCTGGTTTCAAGGTCTGTGTTTCACTGCTATGCTACATAGATTCTGATTTCATCAGCACTGTGACTCTTTCATCACAATAACATCTTATAGGTAAGGAAATTGAGTTTCTTAGTAAACCTCCTGAGAGAGGACAGTGTATTCCCATTTTAGAGATAACACAGGAGTCGAGGAAACGCCCCAAACACACAACCAGACCAATAAGTTGCTATGTCTCTGTCAGGAGAATTTCACCATACACTGAACTTGACATTTCTCATGGCCACATATAGTTTTTATAGATTGAGCTTTGAGTGTGCACCCCTCAGCATTTTGGTGCTACTTTTATTTTATTTTTTAAATATATATTTTTATTGATTTCAGAGAGGAAGGGAAAGGGAGAGAAAGATAGAAACATCAATGATGAAAGAGAATCATTGATTGGCTGCCTCCTGCATACCTCCTACTGGGAATCGAGCCCGCAACCCGGGCATGTGCCCTTGACCGGAATCGAACCTAGGACCCATTAGTCTGTAGGCCGACGCTCTATCCACTGAGCCAAACCAGCTAGGCCTGGTACTACTTTTATAGGCAAAAATGTGAGTATTTCCTCTGAGGCAAAAGAGTACTTAATCCAAAAGGGACAGGGCAGGATTGTGAATTAAATTCCGGTGTTGTTACTGTCAAGCTGTCATGAGGTCTTCAGCATGGTGTCAATTAACAGCACAAAGACTCTGAACATTTCTGTGTCAGGTGATGCCTGCAACCCTTGGGATTAAGGAATTTAGTAAGTGATAGAGAATCCCTCACATGACTCACATGTACTTATTGTTGAAAAGTAATACATAGAGATATTGATATGACCTTCATACTTCGTTATGACTGAAGGTTACATAGTATTAAAGAATATTCTGCAGCTGGTGATATGACCTTTACACTTCATGCAGCCGTCTATGAACAACACCTAAAGATCAGTCTTTTAAACTGTTACCTTGAGCTTTCAGATTTTTACCAGAGTTATCATAGGAAAATGATACCTTTAAAATCATAAAACAAAAAAAAAATTGTGATAGTATTTTTTTTTGCTTTAACATTTCAGTTACACGTGAAATAAATCTAGAATTCTAGCAATTTTTAAAATTTTTGACATAACTGTCTTAGTCCACGTAGGCCTCTATAATAAAATACCAAGGACTGGTGGCTTATAAACAAGCATTTGTTGCCTACAGTTCTGGAGGCTGGGAGGTCCAAGGTCATGGTGCTGGCAGAGTCCGTCTCTGGTGAGGAGCTGCTTCTTCACTGAGGCTGTCTTCTCTCTGCTTCCTCCCATTGTGGAAGGGAACTGCTTTTATAAGGGCACTGATACCATTCCTAATGGCTCCATTCTCACAAGCTAGTCCCCTATCAAAGGCCCCACTTTTAAGTACTATCACATTGGGGGTTAGGTTTTAACATATGAGTTTTTGAGGGGGACCTTTTAATTAAGTTCCAAGACTATATACCTGATCTCTTTGGATTAAGTTGTGAGCATATTAGAGCCTATTTTATAAATGACATGATTCTATCATCATTAACAAATGACTCTACTGTATGAAGTCATTTTTAAAAAATCTTTATTGCTCTTAATATAAACAGTATAATGAATCTCTTAAAAAAAACAAAACGTGCACACACCAAAGTTTTTGTTAACCTTACAGGATTTTAAAAAAATTTAAAAAGCAAAACAAATAGGCATAGGATGCTTGTCATTCCAACATAACCCTTTGGATGTTTGTATATCTCCCCTTTGTCTGAATCTATATAAAAATTCATATTTTCAAGGTTCTTTGAAATTTGAAAATTGATTTCATAAACATAATTTCATCTCCCATGTTCGCCACCATTTTGGGAAGTAAAAGTAATTATAACCCTTGGGCAGGAGGGAAGGCTATCTGCGCGGTCCCAGACACCTGCCAGGAATGCGACCCTCCTCAGGAGAAACTTCGTCCTCATCATAACACTTCGGAGTTGGTGCTACTATTATTCTTTCTTATAGGTGAAAACCCCTGAAATTAAGAAAAATTACATGACTTACACCAAAGTACATGGTTAATAACAGTAAAATCAGAATTCAAGCCTCTGTTTATCGATAAAAATTCTGTGTTTTTCCTGTATTTCTTTCAAAATAAAACCTTTGTTCTAAATACTCTGTGTGTGCTTAGACCTACCCATAGAGAGTTAAACATTAAAGCTTCGGTGACTAGGCACTGGTACTGGCGTGGGTCTTAACCAATATTTGAGGGAGAAAATGGTCATTTGCATATGACCATGTGGAGGTCCTATGTGTGCATTATCTGATTGAGTGGGTGTGCCTCGGTTCATGCCTATTTCTTCACACTTAGCATCTGAGTTTACCTGCTGGGTGTGTTCCAATGTTTTCAGATGTAACTGTTCCCTTTTATGTTAGGGATTGATACGTTTGATCTGATATTTCATACTTGATTTTGCATATATATTTATTTACAGTGCTTTTTAATCAGAAGTAATTTGGAGATTTCTTCATAAATTAGTGATTGATTTTTATATGAAAGGCAGTTATTTGTTCCTAAGGATCCTGAAAACAAGATCTAGGACTTATTTTTCACTCAGACTAGAACTAACAGTTGGTTATCTTTTCTCTGATGCTTTGAAACAATGTTTTGTTTCTGTAAGAAGCCAAACTAACACATAAGGAAATTTACACATTTGCATTCACATCTTTATAAAATTAATTTTTCTGAGTGAGAAAAGGATATGAAAATCAAGGAAATTTCCACCCCCCTTGGATTCTGCCTAGTTAGCATATTGGGTTTTTATTTAGCAGCCTTATTAATGAAAAGTGAATTCTAAGTTAATTCTGTTGACTCTTTGGCCCTGCGGTAACAATTGAAAAAAATAAATGAAGTTGCTGTTTTTTGCTTATTTCCTTTTTTATGGGGCTGTATTTAAAAGCAGCTTTACTTGGAAAAATGCATTTTGTATGACGGCATATTATTATTAGCTCTTTCACTGTGACTGTGTGACCTGGGTGTGTCATAAACGGTTCCTTATTTTCTAGCTTTATTTACACATGTCTTTACTGTGGAACTGCTCAATGACCCCTTTTCACGAGGTCTGGCTCTCTGCTCTTCCTCAGGCTGAAGTCCATTTTCCAAAGTCCTGCTTGGCTGGCTGACCCCACACAGCAACCCAGGGAGAATAGGCGCCAACTGTTGGGACAGTTGCAATAAAGGCAACTGGAGAAATGGCCTGTGGGCTTGCTAAGGAGCCCAGGAACCCAGCAGCAGTGGGCAGATACATCTGTGTGGGGCAGCTCAACAGAAAGATCCTCCTCGTACATTCACCTTCATTCAAGGCAACTGGCAATGAGGCAGGCCTGGAGCAAATATTTACTGAGAACTTATAGTCTCTACTAGGCCCTACACTCAATGTTCTCCTATACCTCTGTCACAGATCATGAGAAGATTGGATATATGCTCATTTTATTTATGAAAAATATATCCTTTCCTATATCAGATCATACCCTACCATACCATAAACCTGTTCCCCAAAGTTCCACATCCAGGGATGAACAGGGCCAGGATCAAAACCCAGGTCTTCTGACTGAGCACCCTAAAGTCACTTTAAAAAAAATGGTAGCATATAAATTGAAAAATAGATTTTATCTTTTTGAACAGCTTTAGGTTCACAGCAAAATTGATTGGAAAGGACAATTTTCTCTGCCCCAACCTGCACACCCATAGCCTTCCCACTATCAACAACCTCCCAGATTGCAACATTTGTTACAGTTGATGAACCTACTTTGACACATCATTATTGCCCAGAGTCTATAGTTTCCATTAGAATTCATGCTTGGTAGTGCCATCCTATGGGTTTTGACAAATGAATAATGAGAAGTATCAACCATTTATAGAACCACCCAGAATAGGTTCACTGTACATTTTTTAAAGAGGGACAACAAGGGTCTTCTGACTCCAAATTTAGTGACTCTTCCATGGCCCAGCAACCCCGGAGTAAGCAGGGAAGGCCCAGGGATGAACAGTTGTGGGTGGACTGCAATAGAGAAGCTGGGTGCAAAGGTCTGTGAGTCATATGCTGGGCTTGTTACAAACATCTTTAGTTTTGGAATCGTATATATGTAAGATATGAGCACCCGTTTTAAATTTTGTCATATGTCCACAGTGTTAAATCATTAGGTGGTTTCCATAGAGACATCTAAGAGCAAAGCATAGGATATGAAAGAAAGAGTTGAACACAGGGGCTGGTTTTATAGAGGCTTTGATTGTAGGCTGTGAAATAAAAGTGCTTGAGTTTCTCTCTTGACTCTGGCACACACTAACTGTGAAACATTAGGCATGTTGCTTACAGCCCCATGCCTCAGGTTTTTACCTGTAAAATGAGAATGAGGTACCTACCCATATCCGTTTTCTAGGGCTGCCAGAACAAAGTACTACAAACTGGGTGGCTTAAAGCAACTGACATTTTTCTCTCTCACACTTCTGAAGGCTGAAGTCTGAAATCAAAATGTCAGCAGGGCCATGTTCCCTTTGAAACCTGTGGCAGAGAATCCTTCCTTTCCTCTTGTTAGCTTCTGGTGGTTAGCTGCAGGCCAGTGGCATTTCCTGGCTTGCCACTGGAGCACTTCCAATGCTGCCTTTGTCAGCACCTGGTGCTCTCCTTTTATGTCTTTTTGTCTCTTTTATTCTCCTCTTTTTATAAAAAACACGAGACATATTGGATTAGGGTCCAGCCTAATTAAGATTAGCTTCATTTCAAGTTGATTACATCTTCAAAGACCCTAATTCCAAATAAGATTGCATTCATAGGTTCTACAGATTAGGTCTTCAATGTATTTGGGGAAGGATACACAATTCAACCCAAATATGTTGAAGTCCTAACCCCTAGAATATTATATATCTATATCTATATCTATATCTATATCTATATCTATATCTATATCTATATCTATATCTATATCTCCAGGGGTAAACTTGGGGAGAAGATCCCATGCAGAGAGGAGAGCATGAGCTATCTCATGTTGGGATATTGGGAAACCTGGATGTCCAGGGAGGCTGAGAGTATCAGATGAGGAGCTGGGACGGACAGTGATGCTGGAGAAGAAGGCAGGGACAGACCCCCACAGGACCTGGCAGGCCACGTTAAAGATTTTGATTTGCAAAAGTGATGGGAAATCATTGAAGGGCTGATAATGCTTTAGAATTTTGAAAATGAAGAAGAATTTTCCATTGGTAGTTATGACTACAAATCAGGCAGTGAAGTTGCTTACATCATTTGCAATGAAGCCCATGTTTGCTTTGAAAAATTTCTGATTGACCAAGAGAGTAGAATAAATTCTCATCATATATAGTAAAACACCATACATCTTTTTAGGTAATTAAAATTGAAAGTTGGTATTTTAATAAGTTCTCCTTACAAGTTAGATATATGATTTTAATAAACTAGTTACTAACCATATTTTTAATTACTGACCATATTACTACTAAACCATATTTTTATTCGAAATCAGCTGAGCATCTTACTATACAGGAAGCACTGTGATAGAGCCTAACAGAATTACTTAGATATCCTATACATGCAGGTTTTAATTACATATTATGTTATGAATTTATCTACTCTTATGGAACAAATTATTTATGTGGAAATATTAAAATACATCCCATTGCCTTTTGATTACTTGGAGTACATATAAGCTAATCAGCTTGAGTTGTACCTCTTTGTTGTTGCTAGATGAAAGAACAATAAAGGATTTAGTGTCCTTCTTTAGTCTGTTCTTCAGTTGGTTTGAGTAATTGGAAGCATGGAGTAGTTGCTTACCTTGCATTCTGCAGAGTCCTCACCAGTCATGCCTCTGAAGAGTCTATGTTATTTTGTGCCCTGCATTTCAATAGCTGGTTGTCACAATTCCTTGTAATGGAGGATAAATATTTGACTCAGTTTTCTAGTTTGCAGTCTTAGTCAGAAACCTGTGACTATCAATTGAAGTGATCATGGTTCAATCTATTTCCAGAAGGTTCCCAAGAATCATTCAGGTGAAAACTGCTGTTGTTGGTACATGAGAACAAGGGATCTCGTGTTCTTCACAGCAGGCACGCATGGCCCCAGGGCTATCAGTGAGAAGGTTGTATTATTTATGATGGTAAATGCTAGAGGTACTGGTTGTCACCTAGAGGCCATACCCTGAGAGGATAGTACTTATATTTTATTTTTGGACAATATTGCCAAATGATACCTAAAAATCTATAATAATAACTTTCACCTATACGATTGAGTTTTCTTTTAGTTTTAATTTGATCATTACAACAGATTTTTTAAAAATTACAAACATACAGCCTAAGAAGGTTTTATAATTCATATTATGTAGGTGATATATATTTTTATAACTGATATATATTGGGTTTTGGTCATTTAAGTGGCCATGTTTGTCATCCTTGTGCCCAAAATGATGTCTGCGAAAATACAAGATTCAGTCATATTTGAACAAATTGTTTTGGCTATGTTACTGCATGCTTTAACCATCAGACTTATATACTGACTAGGGACCCGGTGCACAAAAATTTGTGCACTCGGGGGGTGGTGGTCCCTCAGTCCGGCCTGTGCCCTCTTGTAGTCTGGGACACCTCGGGGGGGAGGGGGATGTCCACCTGCTGGCATGCTTGGCCAGCTTGGGTGAGGGGCTGAGGGCCATTTTCAGGCTGCCCACAGCCCCTTCAGGGTTCGTGCACTGGGGGGTGGGAGGGCTGGTGAGTGCAGGCCTGGACGTTTCCTACCGGAGGGCCCACGATCGCACATACCTGGTGGGCCCCCACCGCTGAGGGGACACACCTGGTGCAGAGCTGGGTGGCGAGCCAGGGGTGGACGCTGGTGCAGGATCCCTCGGTGGGGCCCTGCTGCTGAGCAAACACATCCAGGGTAGAGCCGGGCATCGGACTGGCTTCAGATTCTCTGTACTGTGCAGTAGATGCTCCTGCACACCCTGTGGAGGCCCCTGGGGGGGCGGATGAAGGTAGTGGACCCTGGACAGGTGCTCCCACACGCCCCCGAGGAGGCCCCCAGAGTAGAGCCAGGCAGCAGACCCAAAACAGGCATTCCTGGATGTCCCACAGAGGCCCCCAGGGCAGAGCCAGGCAGCGGACCCAGGATGGCTTCTCCTGCAAGCCCCATGGAGGACCTGCTCTCCTGCACACCTGGTGGAGGCCCCTGGGGGCGGAGCCAGGCAGTGGACCCGGGACAGGTGCTCCTGGATGCCCTGCGGAGGCCCCAGGCTGGACCCCCCCACCCCCCCACTGAGCTGACACACCTGGCACAGCTATGCCAGCCACGGAGGCTCCCAGTGCAGAGCCACCCTGCCAGCCTCCATCTTGGCTGGATTAATTTGCATACAGCCACTCTGATTGGCTGATGGGTGTGGCTGTGAGCAGAGGCTCAGCCAGCCTAGGCAGGCAGTTGCAACAGAAGCCTCTGGTTTGGTCTAGCTCCATGGCTGCCAGCCTCCACCTTGGCTGGGCTAATTTGCATACAGCCACTCTGGTTGGCTGGGAGGCTTGGCTTGGCTGGTGGGCGTGGCTTAGGTGTCTCGGGCAACAGTCAATTTGCATACTGCTCTTTTATTATATTAGATACCCATACACTGGCTCCTGAGAAAGAAAACTTATGCTTTGCATCAAACACTGATGTCACCATCTCAGTGTCACAGTCAACAGTGAGCTGTGAAGTCACTCACAGGATTTGGTAGGCACTGCCCACAAAGCTGTGACACATGTGGTCCAGAGCAGGGCTGCACCCAAGGAATCAGGGCCTAAATAAAATCTTTCTATTTCTCATATTCAAAGAAATCAACGTACTTCTTCCCCACAAATTCTTAGGGGGCATTCTATTCTTTAGTAGCCTGAACCTTCTGGTACTTTCTGAGCCCCCATCCCAGAAGAATCTCCAGGCTCACCTTTGCTGACTTTTGTCCTTATCAGTCAATTCCTCTTCCTTTCATTGAGCTTTCCTGCATGATATCTCATTGTATTCTCTCCTCCTCACAAGCATTCCATGGACACTTGTTATTGTTCTCAGAGAAGCAGGGCAAGGGTTGGCCAGGTGAAGCTAAACAGTACCCACCCGCCCAAGTGGTCCTGACAAGTTGGAGGAAGAGAAAAAAGCTGTGAAACTCCACTTCTAAATAATAACCTCCAAAATAAGAAGAATAAGTGCTTATTTCAAAATTCTAATCAGTCAGTTCTTACTGTGTTCTCCAGGAATGTCAGCTCCAGGCAGTATAATAGGCACCAGGGGGGACATTGGCGCTCTCCGAGGTGACCCGTCCCATCCTGTGCAGGCTTGAGCATCTAATTACCTGCAGGTTCAGGACTAGAACTCAAGCCTTTGATCCCTCACTTACTAAGCAGAATAGTCACCTAAAGAATTTTCAGTTATGAGCAACCAGGCTAGATGGCAGCTTTTGTTGTATGTGACATAGAAGAGCTAGCCAACATTTGCCATGGTTTCAGAATGAGGAGGGTCTTTGACACTGACCACAGATGGAACAATGTTATGGTGGACAAATCCTTTTAGGCACACTGTGTCTTGAGTCCTCATAATAACCCTGCAAGGTGAACTGCAGACGTTAACTTTAATTCACTGATGAAAAAAGTCAGGGATCAGAGATGCTGCCAGACCTGTTTCTCATCACATTGCTGGTAAATGATTGGGCCACAAATAATTCCCAGATATCTTTTGACTTCTGGTCTATTTTTTCAACCTATCTGCTATATTCTAACCCCCCCCCCACACACACACATACACACATATGCACACACACTGTTGTGTCTAGAATCGTAGTGTACAATGGGCAAAACTTTGCAAGATCTTGGTATCTTCTTTGGGTAAAAAAAAGACAACTTCAGTCCCTACTGGAGGATACCAGTCAGTGACTTTTATCATTAAAGGAAATCTTTTTATCCTTAAAGAATTTGGACATAAAGAATTGAATGACCTCATTTCACATAAGGAAAATGTTTATCCTCTTTTCATTTGCTTAAGTCGTTTCCACCTTTTCTTCCAGTACTGCCCATAGATGGTTAAAAGTGTCTAGTGATCATCTTCTCCTTTCCTTTTTTTTTTTTTTTTTTTTTTTTTTTTTTTTTTTTTTTTTTTTTTTTTTTTTTTTTTGCACCTGTCTCACTCCAAGCTTAAAGCGATGAGATCACTTTCTGGTTCCTTTCATTGGTGTTATTCAGGTTAGCAGAAAATTCTGCCTCCTTTATCTGTCAGGAGCTTCAGTCTTTTGCTTTCTTTGAAATCTGACCTCTGAACAAGGCTGTAACATCCAGAAAATGGTAACGGAATTGATTTATTTCAGATTGTTGCTATAGTGATTTCAAACCAGTATAGATAGGAAATGAAGAAAGGGAAAGAGTATGTTGAAGAGAATGGTGGAGAAGCTGGTCAGACCTAGAAAAAGGAATCCGGGGCTGTAGGGGGCATTTCTGGCCCATGGGCACGCACAGGGTAGAGTCATATGTTCTTTTCAATTTACTGTTAATTCATCCACACTGATCACAGTCTGTTTGCATGTGAGAAGAAGCAGTGAAGTGTTTTGTTACATGGGTAGCAAAATGTATTCTAAGTAGCCTTAAAAGTTTCCAAAGATTTTTTTCTCCAGGGACAAGAGAAGTGAATATGAATTGTAAAAGAAATTTTTGTGACAGGGAACATTCGATTTTTGAAATAGTTTTCAAGGTTATACTTCACTAAATGTTTTTTGAATTCATAGAAGAAAGACTTATCTGGGGGAAAAGTGAATGAATAAATACATTTTTATGTGCTTGTCCTTTATTAATTTCTCCAACTTTTCATCTACTCTTTAATTCAAAAATATTTACCATTTATACTAGGTTCCATATATATGAATAAATTCAGGAAGTATGAATAAAATGAAAAGATATTGATTGGGAATTAACTACCTGCAATATAATATGTGGGGTGCATAGCTAAGTAGTCAGTCTTCCAAGTGATCATACCAGGGTTAGAGTGGGGAGTTTAGACCCACAACCACCATAATGTGGGGTATCATCATCAGAGCCATGGAGAAGCTATTTCCACCTCAAGGAATGGTGTTTGATGGAGACACTTGGGAGAAAATTAAGGGTGAGTAGGCTTTTGATAGGAGGTAGGAGGGAAGGAAGGAGGTGAGGGAAATTCATG
>PVJC01036853.1:0-17492 GCA_004026665.1 Murina feae | reverse complement strand
AATTGAAGGTCGGATAAAGAGCTTCACAGACAAAAAAAAGCTAAAAGAGTTCATCACTACCCAACCAGTATTATATGAAATGCTGAAAGGTATCCTTTGAGAAGAGGATGAAGAAAAAGGAAAGTAAAAATTATGAACAACAAATACATATCTATCAACAAGTGAATCTAAGAATCAAGTGAATAAAAAATCTGATGAACAGAATAAACTGGTGAATAGAATCAGAGGTATAGAAAGGGAGTGGACTGACAATTTTTGAGGGTTAAGGGTGTTGGGGGTGCGTGAAGAGAATGGACAATAATCGTACACCTATGGATGAGGACAGTGGGGGAACAAGGACAGAAGGTGGGGTGGGAACTGGGAGGAGGGGAGCTATGGGGGAAAAAAGAGGAACAACTGTAATAATCTGAACAAAAAAGATAAATTAAAAAAAAAAAGTGTGTCTACCTTAGGTGATTAGGGAGGCTGAGCCACTGGGCCCTATAGGACACCTAGCACAGAAAGCCACTCTATCAACACAGGGAAGCAGCCAAAATGCAGAGACAAATAGACAGGTCACAAATGACAGAAATGGAGGAAAGCAAACTACTGGATATAGAGTTCAAAACCATAGTTATAAGGTTTTTCAAGAATTTTCTAGAAACCGCTGATAAATTTAGTGAGACCCTCGAGGACATGAAAAAGGACCAACTAAAAATTAGGTATACACTGACTGAAATGAAGAATAATATACAGAGATCCAACAGCAGACGAGAGGATCGCAAGAATCAAGTCAAAGTTTTGAAATACGAAGAAGCAAAAAACACCCAACCGGAAAAGAAAAAAGAAAAAAGAATCCAAAAATATGAAGACAGTGTAAGAGGCCTCTGGGACAACTTCAAGGGTACCAACATCAGAATTATAGGGGTGCCAGAAGAGAGTGAGCAAGATATTGAAAACCTATTTGAAGAAATAATGACAGAAAACTTCCCCTACCTTGTGAAAGAAATAGTCTTACAAGTCCACAAAGTGCAGAGAACCCCAAACAAAAGGAATTCAAAGAGAACCACACCAAGACACATCATAATTAAAATGACAAGAGCAAAAAACAAAGAGAGAATCTTAAAAACAGCAAGAGAAAAACAGTTACCTACAAGGGAGTACCCATATGACTGTTAGCTGATTTCTCAACAGAAACTAACAGGCCAGAAGAGAGTGGCAAGAAATATTCAAAGTGATGAATAGCAAGAACCTACAACCAAGATTACCTTACCCAGCAAAGCTATCATTCAGAATTGAAGGTCAGATAAAGAGCTTCACAGATAAGAAAAAGTTAAAGGAGTTCATCATCACCCAACCAGTATTATATGAAATGCTGAAAGGTATCCTTTAAGAAGAGGAAAAAGAAAAAGGTAAAGATAAAAATTATGAACAACAAATACATGTCTATCAACAAGTGAATCTAAAAATCAAGTGAATAAATAATCTGATGAAAAGAATAAACTGGTGAATATAATAGAATCATGGCATGAAAAGGAGTAGACTGACAATTCTGGGGGGGGGGGAGTGTCTGGGTTTCGGGAAGAGACTGGGTGGAAGGGAAGACGGTGGGGTGGGAACTAGGTAGAGGGGAGCTATGGGCAGAAAAAAGAGAAATAACTGTAATAATCTAAACAATAAAGATTTAATTAAAAAAGATTTTTAAAAAAGAGTTATTATTTGGGGCAGTGATATTGTAATGGAAGAAACTATGTATATGTGGGAGCAGGGGTATATGTGAAATCTTGGTACCTTCCCTTAATTTGGTGGTAAAGTCTACTTAAAAACTGCTCTAAAAATGTCTTGAAAGAAACAAGGTTTTGAAGACTTCAAATAAAGTATGTTTGCTGAATTTAAAAAAAGAATTCAAAACTTTCAAGCAAAACAAAAGATGCAGCCATCTGATTAATTCCAGCCCGTATACCTGACCAGAAAGGCTGACTCATTATTTAAAAAAGGGAAAAAATTATGCCTATTTTCCTTCTTTATTATTTCAAATGCATTGCTAATTTTGGATTTCAGGTAGGCACACATCTGAGCCATCTTTGCTTGGAAGCACAGTGGAGAGACCAGGAATTTAAAAACGAGTTTTGAAAGGGCACCCCTTAAATGGCCAGTGCTGGCTCGCTGTGCTCACTTCCACTGGGTACTTGACAATCTTGTTTTATCTGTGTAAGTAAAAGTGCGATCATCTTTATCTCCAAAGCAACACAACTCACTCAGTTATCATCCCAACATTCTCTGAGGTTTTTGCTTTCTATTTGTTTTGTTTTTTTTAATTTGTGTAAGTGGAGCTACACTCCCCCGCCCTCCTATGCAATGACGTGCATTAATCCAGGAGGTTAAGTGAAAGGAAGGATCCAGCTGCGGGCCACTGATCAGAGCCAAAATAATCGCTCCTTGTGAAATCCAAAGCCTCGTGTTCACGCAAGACTGCTAGGTTGCAAAGGGAGCTTCTTAGCATTTCTCATCTGTGAGCTAATTAGTGTCGAAACGCCCTCAGAATTTCCACCACATTTGTTCGCAGCCATTAAAAACTGCAGGAAGGGCAGCTCCTTTCGGCGTGCTCCAGTGCTGTCTACACTCTGTACTTGAGGAAGAGGAAGGGGAGATAACCGTGAGGCCTCCCACCCCAGGCGAAGCAAGGTGGGAGAGAAGGCAGGGGGCTCTTTCCACTCAATCTTCTCCTTTCCCACGCCAGGAGGCTGACCTCCTGTAGCAGAAGACCATTAACCGGGTTTTCTTACTCTATATTTCTGCTGTGGGCAGCATCAGGAAGACAGTGTCCTTGAATAGGACTGCTATTAATGTAAGTTCAGTCAAGATAAAACCAGTCCCTTCCTCTTTTGTTTCTGAGAAACACCACCCTGTAGAAGTACGTTCTGTCCTTAAGGTCGCGCCAATCTGCCTATCACCTGTGAGCTCCGACTCTTATCTTGAAGGATCATAGATCATGTTTTATGACCATTGCTTTTATCAACTGGGCTAAGCAACCACAGACTATTAACCTCTTAACGTCAGGAGCCAAAGCATGTCCACGAGTGTGTCCTATCTGCCAGAAATCACAACCCTGTTTTTACCTTAAGACGCTGCCAACCTGTCAACAGCAGAACTACTGTGACGTTTAGATTTGCAAATTTTTAAACAGAATTCTCCTCGCTGCTGTCACTTCCACTCCTCACCTAGCCTTTCTGCTCTCTGACCTCATCTTCAGCCCAGGCCCCATCTGCATCCCCTCTCCCCTCTGTGGCTTTATACAGAGGCTAACACCTTCCATCACCTGCTAAGTCCCAGCACTGCTTCCTGTCCATGACAAAGGTCAGAAATTACCCCTGAGTTATCATTTTTTAGTAATAATTCTTGTCTTTCCAGTTTGCATGCTTGCTTTGATGAGATGACTTTTGAAAAAGGATATGGCCAGCCATATTAAAATAGCACAGAGAGAGGAGGCAGACATGCCTGGATAGTCTTTTCCCTCCTTACCTTCTAAAAGAATCATGTATGCCTTTATTATTCAAAGACTCTATTAAAGGCTACATATAAAGTTTGTACATAAGATTTATAACTTTAGATATAAACTTTATATCTAAACACAAAGTTTGTTAGACTTTAAGAACCTAACTTGGATGCATATATTTTCAGTTTTTAAAAACAATACATTGCCTAAGCAAACTGAATTACCAAGATACACCACTGTTGGGTACCAGTTGTCATAGTGCGAAGCACTGACTCTAATGAGCTGATGTCTGTGTAAAAGTCTAGCTTTCTAAAGCCCACCTTCAGCTCACTATTTCTTGTGGGAGGCATGGCACATGTGTTATCACTGATGTTGCTCTGCCTTTCTCTTATCGTATTGGAACCTACTGTAAAGAAAGGACTTAGAATTCTTAGTGGTCTCCCTTCCATTCAAGTATCTCCAGGAATCTGAAAAATCGCACGTAAGTCCTGATTCATGATTGGCCAGTGGCACTCTCGTTATGTGACCCTTTGTCAATGATTAGACCCACCAGCTCGCCATCTCTCAGAACAACCTAATGAAGCCATGTGCCTTCTGTACGTTCAATGATTATTAGGTCTGTGAACCCAAAGCCAGGTAGAAAACCCAGTAGTGTAATCATTACAAATAATTATTAGCCTAATGGAGTATTTGAAAATTTTCTACGTAAGACAGCTTTTCTCAGGTAATGTCTCACTCTACACGTCAATTCTATGGACGTTATTATTAATATAATAAAATGTTTTGCACTACTGATAACTTTACCCCAATCCTTTTACTAGTCCAGCTTCCACAATTATAAAATTGAAAGAGCTCTGAAAAATAAACACTTTTTACATGTTCAAAATAAACCAAGTTAACATTACCAGCTAACCTGAACTGATCGATTTTTTAAATAATCTTTCTTTTTCTCTCTATGAAACTATTGCTGTGGAAGAATTAGTTTGATTATCATTTGAGGCCCCAGATCCCACTACAGTTAATAATACAAAGTGTTTTTACTCTATTACATTGCACAAATATGAATTCCAACATTCAACTAGCCACAGGGTTTTAAATAAAGGTGTGGACCTCTAATTAAAATCTTAGTTTGAAGAGTTTTCAAAATAAATTTCCTCATTGCATACATGAGAAAATATGAAGTTGAAGGCAGAATTAACACTAGAATTCAGTACAAAGCTTGTTTTCACTGTAACATACTGCTTCTTTTAAAATATATATATTTTAAATTCATTTCAGAGAGAAATGGAGATGGGGAGAGAGATTGAAACATCAATGGTAACAGAGAACCATTGATTGGCTGCCTCCTGCAGGCCCCTCACTGGGGTTTCAGTGAGTATGTGCCCTGACCGGGATTTGACCCATGACCTCCTGTTCATAGGTGGAAGCTCAACCACTGAGCCATGCAGGCTGGGCCATACTGTCTCTTTTCTCTATTCCTACCACTGAAACCTGACTTTCTCTATCTCCTGGAATTCTTGTGAGCATTAACAAAGCTAATGCCTAAGCAATAAGAGTTTTACTAGGTATATGGCCCATCAAGATCATTGGTATCACTAGAGATAATCCGTAGAATTATTAACCTCTGAGATTTTCTCCGTCCATACTTCCCCATAGGCTAATGATTTCCACATTGTGGTATCCACATTACCATGAGAAACATTAGGGGAATGCAGGGAGGAAGAAAAGCTAAGTTTTTGACTTCCAAAATACGCTTTTCATGACCACAATACATTTGAAAACCAAAACTATGCGATTTGCAAGAGCCTGTTTGGAAAGGCTTTTAGCAATAAAAACAGAAGGCCAAGAAAAAGAAAAACAAACAAACCACAGAACGTATGTTGTAAAGATAGAGTGGAAAGAGAATAGAGGAAAATCTAGATGGTTTTGTCCAAAAAAACTGGATGACAGTCACCTGGGGCAGGCGAGGTGTAGTAAGGTAGAGGAGGCAAGAATCTGGAAGGGTGTGTTAGGGTCTGAGGTGAAGGTGGCACTGAACTTGGAAAGACCATCTGAACAGAAAGGGATGAGCGTGAACAGACTGCCAGCCACCACCGCTGCTATCCCCTGGTCAGAAGTTGGGCGGGGCCTGCAGGATTCCCACCATCACGGAGAGCACTGCAAGTCAGCTGTGCGCTGGCTCCATATCCTCATTGTACTCATCTGCTGAGCACCTCCCTCTGATGAAGGTGGTAAAGGTTGCCACCCATCCAGGTTTGCCTAGGAATGTCCCAAGTCTGTTGCTTATGTTTCCACCTCTTGTCATACTTAATAATTACTAACACCTCATTATTTATATCTTATAGATGATAACATGTATGGTCACTTTACCTATCGACAACAACTTGCCTTTCTACTGCCTCTCATCCAGCAGAACTAGCTAGCACCTGTCCACCTGTTGAGGTTTTGCAGAGTTTCATTTGAACTGCTCCAAAGAGACACATCTCCTTAAATGGCCTAGGATATTGCAGGGCCCCTAAAATCCCAGGTGTTGGCTTTGGTAGTCAAAGGGATGGCATGACCAACAAAGACCTGAAAACATATTTGAGTGACACCAGACAGTGAAGGCCACGTTTGTTTCACCTCTTTATTGAGGTTCTGATATCTTAGCATATTTCAGTCCCTTTATGGCTTAGTATCTTCCTTCTGCACATAGCAGGTGCTCAATAAAGATTGATAAGTCAATCTGGTTGAAGGAACCATCTGTTTCATTATCAATGCTGAGGTAGCAGGATGGGGAAAAAATAACTTTATATTGTTCTTAATTGTATAAATGCATGTTTAAGGTACATAGCTGATATTACTGAATATAATTTATAGTCACATGGAAAAAAACACTCAAAAAAGTAGAAAATGAATTACAAGTACACAAGTGATAATTTTTTTAAAAATTATAATGTGACTCACAGGTACTCCCCGCTTTGATTTTCTCTCTATGGCGTGAAACTGATGCACAGCAAAGCACACCAGGTAAGTACTCATGGGGACAGACTTCTGGAAAGTTGTTCGAAGCCATTTGTCATCCACTGACTCTTCTTTCTGTTGAAAACAAAAGATAATATTTTATCTATGAAAAGGTCAATCATGTACAAGGACGAATGATTGCTCCGAACTTGACTTTCTACTCAGAAGTCCTTTGTCAAAGCTTAGGGTTAAATTTGCTTTCGAGGAGTAAAATGGTGTTGTTGAAAAGGCTATGGGAAAATTTATTTTATTTTCATTACTCTGAAAGAGTGATTGAACTATACACTGTATAAAGCTTCTCAGGTAAATACAATTTTGACTGTGATATAAACTGGACAGGAGTTAGTTATCTTTCGACATAAAGCACACAACTCTAACCCTAACCACACAATCCTGACCATATTTTTAAAATCTTTATTGTTGAAAATATTCCTATGTCCCCCTTTTTTGCCCCACTGACCATAATATTTGAGGATATACTGTGATTCAAGACTACAAGGCTAGTGTTCAAAGCCTTTTAGAGAAAGAACTAAGTAGGTATTTGCTGATTTGAGCATGTGCAGGAGGGCAATAGCTGTACCAGGCATAGCAGGATGTTGGGTTCTCTTTTCCATGTCTGGTTGTCTACAACAAAGACCCAAGGTCTGGTCACTAAAGTCACTGCCCCACTGTGGGGAGAGAGGATTCCACTGCTTGGTGCAACTACTGATCCCATCTGTCTGGTTTTCTCTCCATGCCAGCTTTGCTTCCCTCACTGCCAATCACCAGTCCTAATGTTCCATCTAATCAAATAAAAGAGTAATGTGCAAATTGACCCTCACTCCATTACACCTAAGCCATGCCCACCAGCCAATCAGAGTGACTGTATGCAAATTAACCCAGCCAAGATGTCGGCCGGCAGCCACGGAGCTGGAAGAAGCTGGAGGCTTGCCCCGGCGATGCAGGAAGCTAAGGTTCCTGTCTGCCTAGGCTGGCTGTGGCCTCTGCTCAAGGCAACAAAGTTTCAATTATAGAAGATAAACTCCAGAGACCTGCTTCCAACCTTGGGCTCAAGGAACTGTTGGGAGCCTGGCTTGTTAGGGGCAACCCGACCTGGGCTCCAGTTAAAGCAACAAAGTTTCAACTTTAGAAGTTAAATAAATTCCAGCCAGCTTCCCTGCAAACAGCCATCAGTCACTCACCCAGGCTGGCCAGATACCCCAGGGGGGGAAACCCACCTTGAAGGGGATGTGGTCAGCCTATAAACAGCCATCAGCCCTTCACCCAGGCTGGCCAAGTACCTCAGCAGAACCCCCCTCCATGAAGGGGCTGTGGGCAGCCTGAAAACGGCCCTCAACCTCTCATCCAGGCTGGCCAGGCACCCCAGTTGAGACCCAAACCCTAAGGGGATATGGCCAGCCTGAAAATGACCCTCAGCCCCCACCCAGGCTGGCCACACCCCAGTGAGGGTCCCCACGGGAGACTTGGCAAGCCTGCAAACAGCCATCAGCTCCTCATCCAGGCTGGCCAGGCATGCCAGCAGGTGGATATCCCCTGAGGGGTCCCAGACTGCGAGAGGGCACAGGCTGGGCTGAGGGACCCCTCCCCTAGTGCACAAATTTTTGTGCACCGGGCCCCTAATCTTAACTAATAAAAGTGTAATATTAAAATTAACCATTTCTTTGGGACGCCTAAGCCATGCCCAACAGCCAATCAGAGTGACTGTATGCAAATTAGCCTAGCCAAGATGGCAGGGGCTGCAGCCCAGGTGTGCGGCTTCTCTGGGGCTGCAGCCTCCGCCATCTTGGGAGCCTCCCTCCTGGGAAGGCATCCCGTGTCCTGAGCTGGCCGATGCCTTCCCGGGCGGAAGTCTCCGGGGGCGGGACCAGCCGGCCGGACCCTAGGAGGCCATAGGGTGGCCACCGCCACCCCATCGCCTCCTGGGTGGAAGCCTCGGGGCGGGACTAGCCGGCCGTCCCTGGGAGGCCATCGGGTGGCCAGGGGCACAGGCAGGGAGGCCTGAACCCTCCCTGCATGTGCCACAGCCACCCAATCGCTTCCCAGGCGGATGGCCTGGAGGGTCAGTGGGAGCTGTGGCCAGGCTGAAAACTGCCCTCAGCCCCTCACCCAGGCTTGCCACACCCCCTGGGGTGAGGGTTCCCACTGGGGAGCTTGATCAGCCTGCAAACAGACATTGGCCCCTCACCCAGGCTGGCCAGGCACACCAGCAGGTGGACATCCCCAGAGGGGTCCCAGACTGTGAGAGGGCACAGGCTGGGCTGAGGGACCCCCTCCCCCCCAGTGCACAAATTTTTGTACACCGGGCCCCTAGTCTGTGAATATTTGCCCAACTCCTGCTACCCATTGTTTGAACATTCCCCCATGCCCTGCAGCCACACAGTAAGTCACAGGCCAGTGAGAAGCTTTAAAAAGGGATTAAGCAAAGGAGGCTAAAATAGAATTGATGTGTCGTTCACAAGGCAAGCGTGTGTACACATGTGCTTGTATGGGGGCACTGGAGCTCCAGGGAAATAATCTGCTCGGCAATAAAAATCTACGGGCATTAGTTTCGATCTCCTAATGATTCAGAATAGTCTCTTCTTTCCAAGATTTCCAGAAGTATATTCTGCAAAAGTTAAAGGTCACATGGGGAGATCTTCAGCAGAAGTTACTAAAGTTGGCATTCTTTTTCCTCCCACTTTCACCTTTCACCTCCCATGCCAAGACATTCTAATAACATTTTACTCTGATCCAGTATTGGTGTCTCAGTTGTTCAGGTGCCGACACTGGGGCATAGATAGCTGGTGGCAGTTCACTTTTTAATACTCTTAAGATTTTGTTTGTTTTAGTTGTTCTTGTGGTTTGAGGAATATTTATAATAAAGATGGATAAATTTCAGTGGTGATATTTCAAATAGTAGATCAGAAGGATGGGGGATATAATTTGGGCAGGGTATCTTTTTGATACCAGGCAGGTGAGAATCATATCTAAGGACAAGCCTGACCCTTTTACATGTCAAACGTTTAAGGTATAATATACCTCAACTTTAAGGTAATAATATTTTATCTTTTTTTAATATGTTTTTATTGATTTTTGAGAGAGAGGAAGGGAGAGGGATAGAAAGAGAGAAACAACAATGAGAGAGATACATCAATTGGCTGCCTTCTGCATGTCTCCTACTGGGGATCAAGCCTGCAACTCAGGTATGTGCTCTGACCAGGAATTGAACCAGCGACCTTCTGGTTCATGAGTGGATGCTCAATCACTGAGCCATACCAGTTGGGCTAAGGTAGTGACACTTTGGTTAACTACATTATCCATTATGGGGATAAGAGGCAGGAACAGAGGAAAGAATCTTATATTAACAACTAGAGGCCCAGTAGACGAATTCATGCATGGGTGGGGTCCCTCAGCCTACCCGGCGATCAGGGCCCATCTCGCCCATTCCTGATTGGGCTCATTGGGGTAGGGAGGTTGGCCAGCTGGCTGGCTCGGGGGAGGGACCACAGGAGGTTGGTCAGCCATGAGAAATTGGCTGTGGAAGTGCACTGACCACCAATTGGCTGTGGGAGCATCTGCCCCCTGGTGGTCAGTGTATCATTATAGCACTGGTCATAACGGTCGCTTAGGCTTTTATATATGTAGATTATACAAACAGAAGTTATTGTGGCCTATTTTTTAAATGTTTAATGAGCATGTCTAATTCACCAGAAAATCTATGGGTATTCTATTCTCTGGGATTGGCTTCTGCACACCAATATTTAAGTGACTATATTTTGCAGTATGTCTATTTTAAAAGCTGAATTTATATTCAAATATAAACCAAGAATAGTGATGAGGCCCTTGAATATTTTCCAGTCTTCAATTCCTTTATTTTGCCATTAATTTGCCATTCTTTCAGTAAAGCAGAGCCCAGCTGGTGTATGCCTGCTGTGTTCTCTCTAGCTTAGAAAACCAGCGTGGCTTTTTGACTGGATTGTGATCTCTTGCATTAAAGACTTCTAGGAATTCAAAGGAAATTTATTCTGAAACCTCTAAATAAGCCACTAGAGCACATTTAATTTTAGAATTCAGTGGTGTTCTTTCATAGCAAATCAGGTAATTTACCTGATATTTTAAACTAACTATATTCATAAACAATTTTTTAAAAATACTCACCTCCACCGGCATATTTGAAAGTGCCTTATATTCTTTGGGGTGGACGATGGATATCGTATAAGTTGCCTTTTTGTTGGGCTCATCAAAACAGGGGAAGGATTTCCTGGCATCCGTTGGTTCATGATCAGTGGCTGCTATGCTCCTTGGAGACAAACACACACACAAACAAAATCCATGTTGTCTCTTCTGACAGCCCCTCTGTTTCTATCCCTACAGAAAACACTCAACTGTATAATTAGAACCATTACATTTCTTAAAATGAGTCTCCACCCACACTTAGGTATTTTGGTGCTATAATTAAAAATATGTGGACTGTGGATGAGCAAAAATAAACCCAATTATGAGCTATCACTCTCTTCACCACAGAGTTGTCAAACAACAAGTAGATAATCACAAAACCAACTCTGGGCTTGTCCGGAACTGCCCCTGTGAGAGGTAGCAGCTGTGTTCCGTCACAGAGTAGAGGAGCATGTTCCAGAATCCCAGCTCCTGTCCCTAATGGCACATTCTTTCTTATTTATGTTACTCCAGGGACAAAACCCAGTTTTGTTTCCTTGCAAAGGAAGGTTCTGAGTAATCTGCCAGGTGAAGCAACCTTTGGCCAAGTTTAAAGCCCATTTTGGAGAAGAGCATTTTTTTATGGCTCTAACTTAGCACATGCTTATGTTAGCAAATATGTTCACATTTAATGTTTCCATCACTTCAAAGTGGAGGTACTTTTTTTCTGAGCAATTGCTCAAAAAAAGAAAAAAAAAACAATGAATATATAATTGTTATGTGTGGTCATATCAGAATAAGATAGTATTATTGTATTACTGATGAGAAAAGTAAGCAAAGTAAAAAAATATATAAAAGAAAGGACGTAAATGTTGGCTTATATTCATTAATAATTTGTGTAAGGAAAATATTTTGTTCTTTGAGATCCTCAGCGATTAAGGAAGATATATCATAAGGATTACCAAGCTAAATTATTAGATCATTTATTCATCCAACAAATACACACACACACACTGACATACACACTTGCTAGGCATTATTCTTTGTGCTGAGAAAATAACAATGACAAAATAAATAAATAGATATACAAATAAGTAACTGAATAAGTAAATAAATAAATTAGGAGCATGATGGGAGCTCTATACAAAATAAAACAGGGAGTCACAAGGAATGATTCGGGAAAAGTGGTGAGCAACATTAAATAGAGTAGTCAAGGACAATCTCTTAGAGGAGGTGATGGTTTGCTGAGATCTAAGTGATGAGGAAAAACCAAAACAGGTGAAGATTAAGGAAAATGTGTTCTAGTAGAGGGTGCACAACCTCTAAGGTGGAAAATAAGTTAATGTGATCAAGAACCTGAAAGGTGTCCAGGGTGGCTGAAGTATAGTGAACCAGAGAGACTAGGAAAAGGAGTTTCAAGAGCAGAGGCCATGTAAGGGTCTGGATATCATTTGGGTTCAAGGGTGTATTTTTAAAAATATATTCTTATTAATTTCAGAGAGGAAGAGAGACCAAGAGAGAGATAGAAACATCAACAATGAGAAAGAATCATTGATTGGCTGCCCCCTGCACACCCCACACTGGGGATTGAGCCCACAACCTGGGCATATGCCCTGATTGGGAGTCGAAATGACCTCCTGATTCATAGGTTGAAGCTTAACCACTGACCCATGCTGGCTGGGCAAGGGTTATTATATACATTAATTTACTATAAAAATACTATGCCTTAGCCTTAGCTGGTTTTGCTCAGTGGGTAGAGCATCAGCCTACAGACTGAAGAGTCCCAGGTTCAATTCTGGTCAAGGACACATGCCCCAGTTGCAGACTTGATCCCCAGTAGAGGGAGTGCAGAAGGCAGCCAGTCAATGATTCTCTCATCACTGATGTTTCTCTCTCTCTCCCTCCGCCTTCCTCTCTGAAATCAATGAAAATCTATATTTTTTAAATCCTATGTCATAGCTCAACATCCATCTATAAGAAATTAAAATATTTTTGAATTTCTTTTAAAAATCTCTCAGGATATAAAAATTACTTGATAAAAACTTAGCCAAGAAAACTAACCTATTTAAGAAATACAACCAGAAAAAGTGTCTGTCTGGAGAGGCTGTTGAATCAGGGAGAGAACTTCCTGGGACAATTGAAAAAAATCTTTATCTTCACGGAAGTGTGGATAATAAGATCATAATTCATTGAATTGTGCCTATTTGATTTGTGCATTTGATGTATACAAATTTCTCTAAAAATAGCTGTAAATCAATATTGAGTTCTAGTAAGTAGTTTTGTGTTGTTGCAGGGTATGGGTTAGCAATTCAAGAACAACCTTCTCTATATGCTTGCTTGAGCCAATAAAAAAAAAGTAATGGAAAGCAGCGTTCTTACTGTTGGGGAAGAGAATTCTAAATTTGTAACGAGGGAAGTTTAGAATATATCTTTGGTATCCAAATTTAGAATTGTAAATTTGTAAAGGGGGAAGATTAGAATATATAACTGCAGGTTTGGGATAAATTCAATGATTTTTATCTAGATAAGGTAGATAGGTATAAAAATACACAGAGACATGTTTCCTAGCTTTGTCTGCTGAGTAGGACTGGATGCAATGACAAGCATATAGCAATGAACACAATTACTGTATTTTTCCATGTATAAGATGCCCCATGTATAAGACACCACCCACTTTTCCAACCCAAAATTAAGAAATCAATATTTTAAATATTTTGCTGGTTTTCCTCTTAAGGCCTTCTTTTTTGGCATCTTAAGGAGTTGTTCTTCCTGTTTTCTCCACTGTGTGATCATACAATCAGTGGGAGGAGGTCCAAATTGTTTCTCTGCAGCTCTATTTCCATGCTCTTTTGCATAGCTGATTACATTCAGTTTGAATTTTGCAGAGTAAGACGATTGCTGACTGGTATTTATCTTTTTATTTTTTGACATCTTTATGGGCTCAGAATGCTCGGTCCCCTGTTTCATCTGCAGACTCTCTACCTCCACCTCCAATTATGGCATCAGCTGACATCAGTAACAATAAGGCTCATGATTGGAGGAAGCCTGTTTGACAAGTTATGGCCAGCTACGCACCCACTTGGCTCCCTCTTCAGCTGACTTCTGTGTATAAGATGCCCCTCGATTTTCAGTCTAATGATTTTAGGAAAAAAACAGCATCTTATATGCAGAAAAATATGGTAGTTCCCAGATGATCATTTTTAAATATCACTCTCCACTCAAAGGAACCAGGACTCCTTAGAGAAATGGCTGATTCCAGTGCAGGGTCAGGAAAAGTCCAAGATAATTCTGGACCATCTCAGTGTGCCAAAAAGTAAGAAAGTTCTCAAAGAATCATGGGAACAAGAAACAAAGAGTAACAAAGTAATAAGGAGTCTGCCTGAGGGGACTACCACTAGCCAAATCTGGGAGAATTGGAACATCAAAATAAACAATGGAATTATAACTCACTGAATGAAATAAAATTCCATGAAACCTTACTCTGATAAAAATGAATGAATAACCCTAGCTGGTTTGGCTCAGTGGATAGTTTTGGGCCATGGACTGAAGGGTCATGGGTTCGATTCTGGACAAAAGCATGTACCTAGGTTTTAGGCTGTATGAACTGCCCAGCCCCCTGCCAGGGTGCCTGCGGAAGGCAACCAATCTATGTGTCTCTCTCACATTGATGTTTCTCTCTCTACCCCTCCCTTCCATCCTTTCTAAAAATTAACAACAACAAATTATACACACACACACACACCCTGAATGGCCAGATTATTATGACTACCTGATGTTTGTAAGCAAATTAGCTGTAATTTCACGCTGAAGTTGCTAGAGGGCCAGAACATTATAAATAGGGAAGCAGGTTGTTTACCATGACAGTAGAAGTGATTATTTTTCTGAAGATATGGGTAAACAACACAATTTAACAGCCTTTGAATGTGGGAGATATATATATATATTGAGTGGCCAGATTATTATGACCACCCCATCAGTACTTCATTGGGCCACCTTTTGCCTTCAATACTGTTGTGATTCTTCTTGGCATTAACTCCACGAGATGTTGAAAGGTGATGCGAGGAATCTGACACCATGCCTGATAAATAGCACTGTCCAGTTCTGTGAGATTTGATGGTTGTGGAACCAGCTGCCTGATGACTCTTTGAACTTCGTCCCACAAATACTCAATTTGATTGAGATCTGGTGATTGTGGGGGCCACCTAAGCAAGGTAAAGTCTCCCTCACGTTCTTGAAAGCACTCCTGCACAATATGAGCTCCGTTGCATGGTGCATTGTCTTGTTAGAAGAAGCCATCTCCATTGGGATATGCCATCAACATGATAGGATGAACTTGATCAGCAATGATACTTAGGTATGTTGTGCTATTCAGATGTTGTTCCACACGAATTAAAGAGCCCAAATCATGCCAGGAAAACATGCCCCAAATCATAACACTGCTCCCACCAGCTTGAAGGGTTGTACTCATACATGTGGGGTGCATGCTTTCATGCTGTTTCCACCAAATTCTCACTCTGCCATCTGCATGATGCAAATGGAAACGTGATTCATTGGACCACATGACTTTTTTTTCCAATGCTCGACTGTCCAATCCTTATGTTCCTGTGCAAATTGGAGACGTTTTATCTTGGGAACTGCAGACAGCAAAGGTGTTTGAAGAGGCTTTGGCTTCCATATCCCATATGATGCTGTGTATGGCTAACTTGCTTACAAACGTCAGGTGGTCATAATAATCTGGCCACTCAGTGTATATCCTAATATATAAAAATCCAAGAGCCATCACAACCAAAACAACTGGATCAATGACCAAACAGCAGGCTGTGTGGGGCAAGCAGGCTGGCAGGGGGGTTAGTGAGGGACAACCAAATGACTAAACGGCAGGCTGCGTGGGGCGACCAGGTCAGCAGGAAGGTCAGTAGTGGGTGACCAGGTTGGTGGGGTGGGGGGGGCGGTCAGTAAGGGGAGACCAGATGGGGGGGTGAGAGGGAACAGTGAGGGGTGATCAGGCCAGCAGGCAGGTGAGCAGTTAGGAGCCAGCGGTTCTCGATTGTGAGAGGGATGTCTGATTGCCAATCCCGGGAATCAGGCCTAAACCAGCAGTCCGACATCCACTGAGGGGTCCTGGATTGGAGAGGGTGCAGGCTGGGCTGAGGAGACTCCCCCTCCTTACCTGTGCATGAATTTCGTGCACCAGGCCTCTAGTGTATATATGTATATGTATATATATCAGGTTGTGAAAGACAAAGAAAGACCAAAGTACTATTCAGTTTAAAGGAGTCTAAAGAGGAATGACACTAAAAGCAATGAATCTGGACTGTGAAAAAATAGCTCAAAAGGACATTTTGTGGTTAATGGATGAAGTTTGATTATGACTATGGATTAGGTAATTATATTATATCAATATTAAATTTCCCTGGTTTTGATAACTGCATTGTGGTTGTTGGAGAACATTTACTTAAGAAATATATACTGAGTGCTGAGGTAAAGAGAAACAGTGTTTCAATATACTTGAGAGAGAGAGAGCTAGACATTGAAGGAGGAAGGGAGAGGAAATAGGACAAAATGTAAACCATTGGTGAGTCTGGGTAAAATGTTCTAGGTGTTCATTGTACTATTCGTTGTAACTTTTCTGTAAGTTTGAAATTATTTCGAAATAAGAAGTTACTTTAAAAAGTCTCAGCCAAGGGAGAGACAGCAAGATGGCGGCATAGGTAAACACCATAAATGCAGCCGTGCACAATTATTTCAAAATAACCACGAAAAGAAAACACGGACACCACCCACACCCACAGGAAGGCTGGCTGAGTGAAAATTCCACAACTAGAAAGAGACTGAGACTCAGAGGAGTGGAGGGAGCAAAGTACAGAGGTACGGAGGCATGCGCACGGGGCTCGGGGAGAGGGCTGGCGCCGGAGGATGGAGTTCTTTTTCAAACCGGAGGGAACCACAAGCTTCCGATGGCTCTGAACTCCAGTTCCAGGCAAGTTTTTGGAGACCCAGACGCACACACGGAGGAGGGGGACTGACTGGCACTGGGAGGAAATCCAAAGCGGGTTTCTTTCAGCGTTGCTTGCAGCAATTACCGTGGGACACAGAGACCTAGTGTCTCTTAGTGCAGGGCTGAGAATCGGCCATAGCTATTTGCTCCGCCCTGCAGACTCCCCGAGGCCCCGCCCCTCCCAAGCTGAGTCAGAGGCTTTTGCATATAAAAGGCTGAGTAGCCTAAGGCAAAGGCTAAATCAACACCTCCTTAAAGATACAAGAGCCAGCTTCACCCAGTGGCCAGAGTGGGACCATCCTAAATAAAACTCAGATCCACAAGGAACACACTCAGGGCAGATGCAGTGAGCACAAAAGCCCCACTGAAACAACTCTTGCCCCATAAGGGTGTCTCCAGCACAGACGTTCTCCCACTGTAGACACAGCTGACTCTCATAACCAAGTTGCTTAGAGGTTAATTCCTCTCAGTGATCACCTAACTCAGAAAGGGAAGCAGTCAAAATGTGGAGACAAAGAAACAGGTCACAAACGACAGAAATGGAGGAAAGAAAACGACAGGATATAGAGTTCAAAACCACAGTTATTAGGTTTTTCAAGAATTTTCTAGAGACTGCCGATAAATTTAGTGAGACCCTCGAGCATATGATAAAGGAACAGCTAGAAATTAAGCATACACTGACTGAAATAAAGAATAATATACAGAGATACAACAGCAGACGAGAGGATTGCAAGAATCAATTCAAAGATATGAAATAAGAAGAAGCAAAACCCACCCCGCTAGAAAAGCCAAAAGAAAAAAGAATAAAAAAAATATGAAGATAGTGTAAGGAGTCTCTGGGACAAGTTCAAGTGTACCAACATCAGAATTATAGGGGTGCCA